>KK115271.1:932547-995073 GCA_000611955.2 Stegodyphus mimosarum | reverse complement strand
GTTATATACATTTATAAGTCTGAGTTCTTAGAAGTTAAAAATTTGAATACTGCGATTTTGTTTTTCTTATTCTTGCATAGGATTTAATTCCATGTTAAACATTTAGACATCAGATCCAAATTATAAAACTAACGTGTTTACTGTTTTCTCTTACAAGCAAATTTTTAATTATTTTTTGGTGTTTTACACAAATTTATGCAAAACAGATGCTACTATGAGATGAAAAGTAAAGCATTTTCAGAGTTGCCAACTTTCCCTATTTAGGCGGGAGACTCCCGATTTCTGACCGTTCTCCTGCCAACCCAATTTACAATGTGTTTCTCCCGACGTTTTTTTATTCTTAAAATTTCTCATGTTTTTTATGTAGCTTGGCTTAACGCTTCGTTATTTGCAACCCCCAAAAAAGTGATTGGGAGTGTCTGAAAGCACCTGGTTTTTCTGTAGACTACATAGAAAACCAAGGTAGTATCATCAGTGAGAAATTATGACGCGTTTCTGCTTTGTGAATGAGAACACGGATCCGAAAGCGTCATGTTGCTTTTCTCCATTGAGCATCAAGTGCCACTGTGTGTCACCTGGCACGTATTACCCAATGAGCACAAAGCAAGATCGAGGTAGTTATTTCGTTCATCTTGTCGTTAACCTGTGTGAACGTACGTGGTTTCGAGAAATAGTTTAAGAAATTACGACATCTCGTATTAGTTATGTGTGCGGAAAAGGTAAAATACTCAGGTACGTTTCAAAGCTCGTACACAGATGACTTTTCTTCTAGTATTTCCTCAAGGAAATGAAATGCATTTGCGACGTAACAAAACAGTCATTGCGATTACGATTAGTCATTGCAAACGTATGCCGTTATCATTGCGATTTTTCGAGCGGAAGGCTTGATGTTCTTAAACATGTTCGTACAAAAAAACACGAGGACAACATGAGTTCTATGGAAAAAAAACGGAAAGTTACTTTTTTCTACGGAAACATAGGACCAAAAAGTTATTAATGCAGAATGTACTACTTGCATTTAAGAATTAGTAACTGAGCTTCCTGATATTAATTAGTAACGATTTGGATTGAATTCATTATTAAAAAATATATTTTTATCACTTAAAAATCTTTTTGCCGTTGAAAATAAATCTTCCGATTTCTAAACAAAATTCTCCCGACTTTTGAGTGTCATAATTTGGCAAGTATGCATTTTTATACAGAAAGATCAGGAATGAACTTTTCTCTGAACAGAAATATGATAAGTATGTAGTACTCTGAACTATACATATGAACATACTAGTACGAACAGTAGTATGACAAAGTTTCAAATGCAGTTTTCTTGCAATAATATTTTTACAGATTCCTGCATTTGGCGTCACACCAACAACATATTTTTAGCCGTTTATACATTTGGCGTACTACGCATTGTATGTTATATATACGACAATGAAATGTTATTTTGTACAGGAAATGTTATTTTGTATTGTTATGGATGTCGTAGGATCATTACAATATAATAACCTCAGTAACTGGTAAAATTCAATTTTTAAACATTATTATTTTCCATTAAAATAATGTATATTTCTGTAAACGTTACATGTTCACATGAGTTCAGCGACTGGTTTGTTATATATCTCTTATGCCAAGCTATGTTTTCATAGTTCTTTTAAATATTACCCAAATCTCTCGCCAAAGAAATTGGTATGTTGCTCAGTATTAAATTATCCCAACTTATATTCATTTATAAAATGTAGAGTCATTAGGTTATTTTGAAAGCAGGAGATGTGAAAAATGAGCAATGCTGTCGCCATTACTCGAACCTCTCGAATATGCGCCGAATGTGCTGACCATTACACCACGAAGGCATGCGAAGAAGGCGGAAAAGAATACCTTATATACTCCTCCTTTTAAACAGGGGCTGGGGATTAGGGGATCCAGTCGCTCAATCCTGGTAGCGGAGAATCATTGTCTGCCGCCTTGCTTAGTTCGGGCGATACTGTTGAGTCTTTAAGTTATTTTGAAAGCAGGAGGTGTGAAAAATGAGCAATGCCCTCTCTGAGGCTCGAATCTCGGACCTCTGGAATACGCGCCGTGCCTGCTGACCATTAAAATACTATGGCATGCTATGAAGGCGGGAGAAATATCTTATGAAACAAATAGCAAACAAGTACAAACAATACAAACCCAAAGAAGTACAAAAAGCAATAAACAACCATCAGTCTTTTCCTTACTTCTGAGAATATAATAGGATATTATGTAAACTAATAAAGTTAAATCACAAAGAAAACTACAAACGCATTTCTTATGTTAATTCTTAGTTTCTATGTGGCTTTCAGAGATCGTTATTATTCCAGACATCTTTCCATATCTAAATCTTTAAGTAGCTGACCCACTATGAAACTCAAGTAAAGGTTTTCGAAGGTGGAATCTTTACATTTCAGAATAATAAGAAACAAAGAAAATGTAAGAAACATTAGTATTGCATGAAAATTACTTTATGAAATTGCTGTTATTAGTTTCTTTACTATACCTTTCTGCTGCAACAGAGTGTGAACAATGAAATAAAGGTTCCTCTTCCTTACTAACTAATATTTTATAATTATGATGAAAACTATTTCTTTTGTCTTTAAGGTAAGTAACTTAAGTTTTAAATATATAAAACTAAAATAATTTTTGTATTTAAATATATAGTAAAAATAGCTATGCACCAACCGTAATCATCAAAGGCCTATTCAAGAAAGTTTTGGCATTTTGGAAAAAAGCTGCGTTATTTCTTTATGTCAATTAAAACTGACCCTGAAAATACAAATTCTGTTTTAAGTCTTATACGTGGTCAATATACGCTTCTAGTTCCCCACATTATGATACGTTCATATTCAAAAAGTAGCTATTTTTTAATCTCATATCTTCGACTGGTAGACGTAACCATGAAATTATTTACAGTATCGAACGAATGAAATCAGTTATGACAGCATATCTTCATAACAAAACAATACAAGCTTTTACAATTCATAAACATGTGAGAAAATATATTACGTCAAATCATAATTGGGCAAAATGTTTTAAAGATGGAAGTTTTCCTGGAAGACATTTTTCGAGAATTCATCTGGGTTTCATTCAATCATTATTTCGGAAAACCCACGAAATTCCTATTTACCGAACGGAAAAGAAATATTATAATGGGTTTCCCACTGTGTAAAAAGGGGTCTGAACCACTTAGTAAAGCAAGGGACAAAATTAAAGTATTGTTACGAAAAGATCCACCTCTTATACAGTGACCGTACTGAGACAGACATTTCGTACAGATAACTATAACGGTGAACTGCCATTCTTGGAGCTTGTGCCCGCCAAAATAAATGCACATTCTGTCATATATGCAAGAATATTTAGCACGTACATTTAATCTTTTTAGTACATCATAATATTATGTATGGTTTCAATTCCTAAATTTGGAATATATGAGGCTTTTTACGGAAATCAATTCTTTATTAATGGACTCAAAAACTTTTCTCTTTTTAATTCTCCATATGTTTTTAAGTATCCAAATATGGCGACGGCACTTTTTTTTGTTTTCCCTTATGTTACTCCTTAAAATACATATCGTACTATAAGATATTTTCTCCTTCCTTTCCGCATGCCTTCGTGTTGTAATTGGAAGCACACTCGACGCGTTTTGGGAGGTCCTGAGTTCGAATCCTGGCGAGAACAGTGCCAATTTCTCACGTCTCCAGCATTAAGAAAGCTGATGAATCTGCAGTACATTTTTAGGTATTACACGTTAAGCGCAAATCCTTTTCCACGTAATGCATATTTTAACTATAAATGATTGTATTCAGCAACGATTTGCTTCAGAGTCTATGTAAAGTCAGCTATTATGTAATAGAAAATTACATTAATTACTGTGAACTGAATGGAATAAACATTAAGTATTTTTATTCGATGCATAGACTGTACCACCTATCAAAGATAAAGAGAAAAACATTTTGTATTTAAATCATATTAAATGCTTAAAAGGGAACAAAATGAATACGGGGTGTCATAAATCGCTAAATATCAAGGTTGCGTGCAATTTTTCTCTTCTTTTATACGTATAAGAAGATAGCAATGGAGAATAAAGCACTTAATGTAATTTTACACTGCAAATATTTTTACCGAATTCGGCATTTTTATTAACTCACAATCGACTATGCGCGCAATATTCGTAGCGGATAATTTTTATAATGTTGAGTTAAAATATTATAACTCACTAATAATTCCCTATTTCAAACTTTCCTATAATTCTGAAATTTTTTCAGATTCGTATGCAGAAACTGCCGCATGGAGCTTAAGCACTTTCTAAAAGAGTGGAGTGTGAAAAATTGGCGACTTCATTTGGCGACTGGGGGAAGCCCTCGGTAACCCTATTTTAGCTTCTCCCTTTTCGCCGCTGGCTCGGCGCCGGCCGACCGTGCTTGGGAAACCAAATCTGCAGATCCGTTCCCCCCGGTCGCTACACTCTTCTTTATCCGGATACCAAGGAAGGGTCCCGTGAAGCAAGAACCCCTGGGTAAGTGCTTGAGACTTCTATTTACTGCTTATCTTAACTTATTTCTAGATAGAATCAATACAGGCCATCTCTAACGCAGAGTGTGATAGCCGGAGATGCTTGGGGAACATGGTGGGACAGTTTTTAAGTTTTAGCAAACTTGCTCCTGTTTGGAAGATTGGTAGAGCCAGTTCGGTTGGTTGATATTAAAGGGTTAGTATAGAGTAAAGAAGAAAGAGTTGTTGTTTCTGGTGTATAACACAGAACAAAGACGTCTGAACTTTAAAATTTTACGTAAGTTTTATTATTTTATAAGATTCTGGGGTGTATTTTTGGAGACTTCTTTGTGGTATCGATTTCATTAAATGTTTCTGAACTGAAGTATTCATTCACTGTGTAATGAAACTGTTATGAATGATTTGTTATGAGCCATTATTTAAAAACTGGATGAGTAAAGAAACTTATGAGTAGCTCAGAAAACTTTTATGTAATAAAATGAAACTGTGATATGATGATTGCTAAAATAAATGATTTAAGTACCTCATTAATGTGTATAATAAATTACGATACCCATGATGTTTTATCAAAAATGCATTTAGAGATAATTTTATCATTTACGTAAAAATACAAATGCCAAATTTTTGTTCATCATTTGTTTTTTAAATTAGCGATATTAGCACAAGTTAGGCATTAAATTGTAAAAAAATAATATTGATGTCTTACCCTTGCATTTACCTGTGGCAACTAATACTACGAAGAATTTACCTTTTACAAAATACTTTTAACTTCGTTTGAATAAAAGTTAATTTAACAAGTATTGGAAAAATTTACTGAATTTTGATCGTTTTAAACTGCTTAAGAGAAACAAAAGGTAAGGGTCAAAGAAAAAGAAACTAAAATATTTTTAGATTTTTAAGCATTTTGCAAAAGTTATGCGTATATTTTTTCGCATTGCATTTAATTTTTATTGCATTTCCTTTCACTATAATTCATGTAGTTTTATGAAATATTTAACAAAATTGCCTTTTAAAGTTTCTATAGTAGCGAATTGTTTCTTTAGGTTCGTTTTTAGACAATTTTTAACAGATATCAAATTTAAATATATTTAAAAAACCATAAAATTGGAAAAAAGATTGTATAAATTTTGTATTACTCAAAGTGACATTTCAAAGAGAATTTTATTCGTGTAATATCTGAAAACTGAATGTTTTTCCAAACTTCTAACTCAGAATGTACTTGAATTTGTTGTTGCCCTTTCTTATTTGTCCTTTATAGAACTTTGTTTCAGTTGTAATTGAAAAAAATATTGTTGATTAATAGTATATATAATAAACATAGTTCATCTAGTAGTTTTATAGGAATATTAAATGACTAAAAAAGGGAATTTCTTAGCTTAATGAAACCCACATAACTAAAGTTAATCCTGGTCTTCAATATTAATTTTTTAATCAATGTAATTTAAATTTTAAGTTTATTCAAACTATATAATAAAGTTATAGGATATTTACTCATTTATTTATTTATTGATATTTTATTTTTGTCAAATAGTTCTACTAGGGAAAACTAGAAATTTCACAATAATGATTGTTTTATTTATAATATGAAAATTTTATTTAAATTAGAAGCTTTAATAATGGAATTTGGTACACTACCAGCTCATTCCACTGGCATAGATTTCTTTTTATGCATACAAAACTGAGGAACATTTATTCATACGTGAAGCGGTCTGCTTTTTTCTATGCTACAAATCATAGATTTACTAGTAAGTTATAATTATTCAATATTTTTATCATCTTCTAGGCGCATTTGAGCAGAATCCAGTTGAATGGAAAAATTAATTTTACGTTGGCAAAAATCCAGATCCTTTACGTTTAGTTTTGAATTGAGTGATAAGTCGTTCATTAAGAACTGTCTGTATTTTTAATAGATTGTTTTCGGCTCTAAAAGAATATATACCATAAAATGTGAATTAATTTGCTGGTCTACCGTGTTGCACATCAGTAATGGAAGCACTTCACAGTTTAAAAGTACTTTTATTGATGTTTTATATCAAAATGGTTGTATTTCGATACAGCGAAAGAATTCTGATCAAAGGATGACTTAAAATATAATTAGAATACTCATAAATGAAAATATATGCATAAATAAATGTTATCAATAAAATACTTTCAACATAATATGTGAATTTATTTTTGATTTGAACAATTATATTTTTTTCTTACGCTTAGTATACCTTAAACATAAGCACTGTGGAAACCAGTGTAAGTAAATTTTAAATTTAAACTAAGAAAAGAACGATATCCTAAAATGTAAACTTAAAAGGGATTTTTATTATGGGATTATTCTCTGTTTGGATATAATGTACTTTCAATTAAGACGATTATTTTCAAAATACTCTCCTTCATCCTTCATCAAAATTGAGAATTTGCCTCTTTACTTTATTTTGAAATAGACATAAAAGTTAATTATCGCCTTTACAATGACCTTCTTTCATGTGCATCTATACGCTAAACTTCCTTATAATATTTTTGGCCTATTACTGATAATATTCAGATCTCAATTCCTCATTAAAACATTATCCTCACATTTTGCTTATACATTAAAATTATGTAGAGACTTGAAAGACCTGAAAGAATTGCTGGTACTTTATTTTATAGAAAACTGCAACCGTTACTTTTAACGTAAGAGTTATACAAACGGTTCCATTCTCAAATTACTTGAAAATAGAATAAATTTCAAATAGATAATGCATAAATACATATAACAATTTCTGTAATTGTTAATTTCAAAAGCAGTTTGAAAGAGAACGAAGAAATGCATCATTAACTTCAGAATTAAAATGGATTCTCTTTACATAGAAGAAATGTTTGCTACTTTTAACAAATTATAACCTGAACACATTCATGCATATAGATATACATACAAGGAAAAAATCTGAAACCTTTTAGATTTTCTATTACACCCAAAGAGGCGTTTTTAGTCTAGAGGGGCAATTTTCCCAGAAGGGCTATTAACTTCGTTTTGGCATTTTGCGTTAATTTACTAAAAGCGTTGTTTCACTTTTTAGATTGTAGCCGCCAAATATTATCGCCCTGTACTATATTTAACGAAATTAAATGATGAAGAATCTGCATAAATGTATGTATGTTTCTTGCACTGTGATAAAACAACGGTACCTAGAGCCATCCAATTTTGAATATTGAACGTTTCCACCCGAATATGGGCATCTGGAACCCAAATTTGAAATTTGGAATTTATTTTATTATCGGTTTCATATTTTGCGAAACTATAAACGAATTTTTGATTAATAAACTCAAGGATTTCAAAGCAGGTAACACACAAAATGCTAAATAAACGCCCCTTTGGGCGTAATTTAAAATCTGAAACCTTTCAAGTTTTACTCTTTTATTATTATTTTTTAATGTTTTCTGTGTTGCTTTTTTTGTATTAAATGTCACGTTTTTAGCAGTTAAACCACATAAAATTCAGTTCAACAGCAATATCTCAAAATATTTAAAAACAGCATATCTTTAGAATTTCCGATAAACAGTCTGGCGTGCTGGAGATAAAAGTACAGTGTTGCAATTCATCGCTTTAAATTACTTTCTATAAAGTATTGCTATTCAAAATTCGTTAAAGTTTTACAAAATGTGAAATAGATAAAAAGCAAATTCAAAATTCTGGCTTCCAGATGCCCATGTCCGGGTGGAGGATTACATTATTCAAAATTTGATGGCTCTAGGTACCGCCATTTTTTCACAATGCGAGAAATATACCTGTATTCATGCACATTCTCCTTTATTTAATTTTTTAAATAATATAGGTTGATAATATTTGGTGGCAACAATCAGAAAAGTGATTCAATCTTTTACAGTAATTCAACGTCAAATCCAGTTTCGGACTAATAGCCCTTGTCAGCTGACTCTCCTTTGGGCTTAAACGATCGTGGATTGTTATTCTAACTCTATAAAATATTTCTCCCGCCTTCTTAGCATGCCTTCGTGGTGTAGTGATCAGCACGCTCTACGCGTAACCGAGAGGTCCATGATTCGATTCCCG
Source organism: Stegodyphus mimosarum (assembly GCA_000611955.2). Lineage (NCBI taxonomy): Eukaryota > Metazoa > Arthropoda > Arachnida > Araneae > Eresidae > Stegodyphus > Stegodyphus mimosarum. The sequence goes on along the minus strand of KK115271.1, from coordinate 986,507 downwards.
GCGAAGGCGTTGCTCATTTTTCATTTTTCCCGCTTCAAAAAACTCCTAATGTCTCTACAGTGGTTAGGTCGTGAGATGATTTTTCACCACCAGGATTTGGTTTCCTAATCCTCAGTCGCTCTTTAAAAGGGTGAGTATATAAGGCATTTCTCCCGCTTTCTTCGCATGCCTTCGTGGTGTAGTCGTCGTCAGTACGTTCGACGCGTAACCGAGAGGTCTGTGGTTCGATTCTGTGCGAAGGCATTGCTCCTTTTTAACATCCCTGATTTCAAAAAATCCTAATGACTCTACAACTCAACCTCAATATTTCCACTAAAGTAATTTATTTGTAAATTAACTGCATCTCTTACCTAAAAAAATTCACGAAATAAAAATATATCCCTGTAAAATATTAATAAGGAAGAATTTAACAACGCACGAATTTTAAACTGTCACAATTTAGTTATTCCTATTATTTAGTCCATTTCAGTTCCAGGCCTTTGAAATCTAACTATAAATTTTGCTTAATCATGAGGTTTAAGAGACTACTTAATTGTAAATGTTCATTTATACTTAATTTACTGTGCATATGAGGTCCAAAATATGTTTAGCAAATTTCTAAATTTAATTTGCTGCAGTCCGTTAGCTATCTATTTTAATTTGTGTATTTGTGATTTCTTTCTTAAAAATACTAGCCACTTATAATATATCGCTTCGAACTCTATCATTTAAAGATTACTCCCGGTCATATGACTTTTATATAAAGCTGATGGAGCATGCTTTTACATAAGAGCTTCAATTAATAATGATTTCTATTTAAACCGAAACTTTTTATTAATCAACAGGGATTAAATATGAACTGGAACTAAATCACTCCAAATCCATATTTCATCTTGGATATGTCGTATTCTCTCTTCGCTTCTTTCTCTAGATTGCTGTCGCAGCTTCTTTTCTCACCGTAACGTCATTAAAACTGTTTAGTCGTTTAGTTAAATGTTATCAGTGACTCCTGAAACCTTTTTGTCCAAGAAAATGAATAAATATTAAAACCGAGCACTACTGCAATTACTTTATTATGCATCAACATTATCATTAACAAATATGTCATCAACATCTATCTTCAATATACAAATCATTTCACGCATATTAGAATTTCCACTCAAACGTAAAGTTATGCCGATTAAAACTGAGTATGAAATACTGAAAAAATATTTACAGAAATAAAAATGTTTCCTACGTTAACGCATACACAGAGATTTTTAACGGAAATATTTTGCAAATTCTGTGATTACATGCTTATGTATAATATGATTTAAACAAATGTTGTTTAACATAAAAATTGTTGCTTTATTAGTAACATAAAATTGTACTGCGTTGCTTACACTGAAAAAACAACTTCGTAACCACCCTGCAAATATTAGTTTATATATGATTTCATTCTACAAGTATTAGCTTATACACGTTTGGTCATCCCAGATCATAAATAGTATTCTGCAATTACAAATACAGTTCCTCAAAACGGCAAACATGCTTTGCTAGTATTAACATTCTGATGCCAGTCTCAGAGATATGATTTTTTTGTTATCTAAGACCATGCAAAATAGCGTTATCAGAATTTGTCAACGTTAAAAATTTGATTAAACATGTTAATATGTAATAATATGCTTTATCTATGGTAATATAAGTTCCAGCTTGGTCTAATACGTGTTTACTATGCATGAAAATTTAGCAGTTCCCAGTCCGCGTAATTGTGGATTTTATAGTCCAGTGCAGCTATTAACAGCATGAATTCAATGAGCATTTTATAACATTATAATATTTTGCTACAGCAACATAGTTTAATGTGACGTTTATATTTATTATGCATTTCTCCTATTTCAGTGAGTCTTTCTGTGTGCAGGTAATGCCAAACCAATAAGAATTTATTGATTCGTTACATCTATAAGACAGAAATAAAATACACACCGAATCCTGTTTGTGAGGTTAATGTAAATTAAAAATACATTTCAAAATATACAGTTATATTTCAGCATATTTCAGAATTGCAGTTTTAAATTATTATATTTCTTAGCTTATGGAATTTTGGTAAAGGAATGCAGTAATTATTAACAGCCTCATTATTAAGAATTTGACAAAGCAGCATTATGAAAAATATAATTAAATGGACATTAGTCGTCATAATTTAAAATCTTCTTGTGTTAAATAGGAAAGCTTGGTTTAATTAATTATGACAAAGCACACTTACCTTCGTGAGCAATTTCAGAGGTACACTGGCTAGTTTAAACGTTACTCACGGGGAAACCGCCCATGCAGTCAGCCCGCCCGTTCGCTTGGAATCGAACCCAGGTCGGAGTGTTCAGTGATTTTACCGCTCGGCCGCTGGTGGGCCTCGTTAAACAGGAAAGATAGGTTTCTCAAATACAAAGCTGAAATATATAATCTGGTATTAAAAAAAACTTAAATTTAAATATTATTTTATTGTAAAAAGATATTAGGCTTCAAATTAAATGCTTTAATAGAAAGAACAGAGACATAAGTTTAAGCAAGCTACTAAAACTTTGTGTCTTTATTACTTAGGGTATTTATTCGACTGTAGTACGCATTCCTTAATTTCATTACCAGCAACAGAAAAAAAGGCTTTGATGCTAAGAAAATAAATTGATAAATGATGAATAAATAATAGCAAGTTATGCAACAAATATACTAATGTCGGAAACAAAACGCTAAAAACTACACTTATTTGTTAATAATAATAGTAATCCTATTTTTTTAGAGATTTGGAAAATTTATTAATTCAGAAAAATGAGTCTTTCGAAAAAATCTGAAATTGTCAAATGCCGTCGATTCTAAGGTGTATCCAAATTTATACAACTTTTTGTGTTCCAAAAAAATAGTGTATTCAGGAAAGCTATTATGAAGTGATTATATTTATTTCGGAAATTGCCTAAGAGTCATGGATAACAGATTCTTCCAGCATTGAATTCTAAAATGTCACGTCAAAATAGTTAACAGAGTATTTTTATAAAATCCTTTCATTCTCGTACATCTGTAAAATCTTTTCCTATAAAGAATTTCGATAGCATAAACTCGAAGCACATGAAAACATCTGAAAAATTACAATGAGCGCCTTACAGTTTGTTTCATCTGCTGTGTAATACCCTCGCAGTAAAGCAGGTTTTACAGGCTATCTTTCAAATTATGACAGAATTATGACGTGCAATCCGATTATCAGGTGTGATTTCGAGTTGGCAGGCAAATAAGTTTTTTTTTTTTTACTTATTTTATTAAAGAAATTTTTTTAAACCCATAATTTTCTTCTCAAGATAAATCAAACTACCTCAGAACGTATGATTACGAAGGAAACAAAACAGACAAATGCCATATCTTTAAACATATAATTAAGAAAGCAAAGCATACAATTCCAATACTTTTCAAATTCAAAAGCAGAACACGAAAAAAAGTGACGTTCCAAATAAGTACGTTAGATATGGTTACTCTTAAAATAATAGCATTCTTAAACATGATAATTTTTTTATTTGAATTAACGAATCATTTCTGTTGAATATACAATTATAGCTGCATAAAACATAGAAAAAAAAACTTTAATTTTTTCACCCAAATTAAAGTTTCTTTATTTTACAGGAATTCAATAACCGGTTTCCACATAACATCTAACAAAACTGTAATATTCATATCAAAGGCGTTATTAGAATAAAATTACTCTCACAATCAAAGTAATTTAAGGTATCCAGCAATTTTCCTTCTTATACAACTGATAAATGATATAATTTCTTTAGTTTATAATTATGTGTTAAAACCCTATAAAATAAATAAAACATTTACCGCTGCATATCTTAATGGTTCGAATAGGTGGTAAAAACGTATAACTGATATTATTCAAATAAAAATGGTGTTAATTAAAATAATTTGAATTCTTTTCAAAATACAGCATCAAAGCAAGTAACACCTTTCTGTCTAGTTTCATTTCTAAAGTTTCTTACACATATCTAAGTAAGTACAATAGTAAATCTACCAGTTCAGATTATATAAAGTGAGTACAGGGAAGAAGCTTATGGCATTATCTTTTCTGTAAAAATAATATACTTTTATATGTCCGATTGGTAAAGGGGCAAATAACTTCTACAAAACGGATTGTTCGAATTATCAATGTACAACAAGCTTTTCCGTATGAAATTTTAATTTAGTCCTACCATTTAAAACTTATAGGCAGTAGTAACATCAGGTCTAAAACTATTAACCCACAATCTACCTGTCCACTAGCTAAAAAAATGGAAACGGAAAAAAACGAAACTGCAGCACTTTGACAAGTTAGTGATTTTATTATTCGACTGAATACAGATAAGAGGTCATGGCTTTGCGTCATAATCGATTAGAAACATTTGTAGAAAACATTCTGCTAAAATCAAACCTCTTGGGATGCATACCAGTCTCCTCAGCGAAACTAGCTTTATAACAGAAGATTGGGGTTGCATGGACATTCACTTCACTAAAAGCATAAAATAACTGAAGGAAAGCGTGCATAGCGGTCTTAACAACTTGGTTGTCATAGCATTCTGAAGATACAGACATAGAAGGTTTTAGTTTTAGACGAAGAAAATGTGCTTGAACTTATTCCTCCAGTGTCTGTTGAATAAGATGCTATAATTCTAAACGCCCAATGTTTTCATAAAATGATAATACAGCAAAGAACAATAAAGAATAAAGTTTAACAATAAAGTTTAGATATTAAACAATAAAGAATAGAGTTTTAACAATAAAGAATTAAATATTTAAATATAGTTAAGTACAAAAACATAAAATTAAACTAAATTGGTTAAACGTAAAGCATGTATAATCAGTCAGCTAATAATAACAAATAACAAAATTTTAGTTCTAAATCTGAAATTACAAATTATAGAAATTTTAAGAAATAGATCAATGACATATTTATTCAATGCATATTGTTTAATATTTGCATAATAAAACATAAAAATAAATATACTATTAAAATTTAACAAATAAATTTGACTATGAAAAGCATTGCTGACCATGCACCGGTATGAATTTAAATCTAAGTAGACGGGTAATTCTAACGCGGAATTATAGTTTTCAACTAGTTTTGATCCCGTTGTCTAAATTTACAAGTACAATCAGTCTTTAGCGTAATATTTAAAACTTAGAAAGGTAGAATGAAAATAACTAAAACACCGTATTTCCTCGTGTACTTTCTCCCTATGCTCGTTTATAACCATAGCATTTTTACCGCCTAGTTCTGAAAATTTTTAAAACTTTTTTCATAATTTTCTGTTGTTGTTGGCTTATGTTTACTTGTCTGAAGAAGTCATCCCATGCCCGCGAAATTCCTCGTCGCAAGAAGCGCAAGATTACTCTTGTCGTTGGCAACAGCCTTGAGCACCTAACAGGTGAAAGTGTGATTTGGCTCAGTTCCGCCCTTAATTTGGATGGAGAACACCCCGGGAGAAACGGGTCCGAAAGTCTCCCACCCCTCTCCCTTCCACCAAACCACACCAGAGGACCTTTAGGCTCGCCGCATATTTAAAGTGCCACCATGCCGCACCGACACTATACATTTACAAACATCCATGGCTTCTCCGGGATTCGAACCTGAGCCTTTCGGCATGGTAGACAGTGACGTTAACCACTATACCAGTTCGGCGGCTTATTTTCAATGCGTTAAAAGAACGAGCTCCCATTATTCTTTAAACTGTATTCGTCAATGTAGTGATTGTTTTTGTCTTTCTAATAAAAATAAACCCTCGCAAACTTCTTACGAATGTCACGAGGAATCTTTCTTTTCTAGTCGTTGAACTTCCAGCCTAATACAAGAACCGAACACAAACTAACATTCAGTCTATTATTTCGCTGAGTTTACTGCACAATTTCCTTCTATAATTATTTAGAAAGATTTGAGGCCTAAAGTGTAGCAGAGACAACAATAACAATAATGAAAGAGATTCAAGTTATAGGGAAGTAGAAATGAAAATATCTTATTTAATATTGTAATGTTAATACTACTCTGTGTTCTCATTGAAATGTAGGCTTCTTTTAAAGGAATACTACCGTGATAGCTATTTGTAGTTTACCCATGACTACCTTTCATTTGTTATGCTCTTATTGTAACTGCTTCCTTCGGAAATTAAGCTATTCACATGATATTCTCCTCTTGATTTTTATAGATAAAATTAGTAACAATGGGGCTCAAATAATATGGAAGAATTACGGTAATTATAAATTTTAAATCTTAGGCTATTTATTAAAATAAAATGCGTAAGTGGAATGTGGAATTACGCTAGCAGTTTGAATACATTATTTTTAGCGTCTAAATCTACGTTAATGCATTCTTTTCTTTCATCAAAACTATTTTAATCATCTTAAGTAAATATTCAAGTACATAAGATGAATCTAATCCATTTCCCTGCCTTTTAGTTGCTGAATGAGAAAGCATTTCCATCAGTTTGCAATTTGCAGTCAAGCAGTTTGCATCAATCAAAAATCTTTACATCCACTCTTTAAATATTTTTATCATGATTGGTTATTTATTTATAATTCAATTAAATTCATCTAGCGCTGGCATTTCTGGTTCTTAGTATTTATACATGAATTTAAAATTTAAATTGAGAATCTAAATTTTAAGATTCGCGATTAAGACAACTAAATTCTGTGTGTTGATGACAATACACAAGTAGTTAAATTAACGAGCATGTTCAAGTACTGTTTTTGAAAACAATAGAAATTTTCTTCTGCGTGTTGATATCAATATATAAATGCATAAATAAGTTTTTAGTCATAATTATTAGGCTTTAAGACGGAGAGTTTAAAAATATAAATCAATCTTGTGTTATTTGAATAACTAACAAAAGTCATTATTCTTTTTTTTTTCGTAAACTGCTTTAAATCTCTTTACAGTTAGCGGTATGTGGCAGTAACTTTGCCTAGGTTTCTCCCTTTCTTTTCCAAACTAGTTTTATGTTATCTTTTTGTGTTCAGCATTTTGCTGTGTGTTTTACTTTTTTGTTGTGTTTCTGTTTCAAATGAATAACGTTTTCTTTTTGTGTTCTGCTTTTTTTTCTGCCTATATTCTTCCTTTTTTGTTGTCTTTTTTGTCTTAAATTAATGATGTTTTCTCTTTGTGTTCAGCATTTTTGATTGTGTTCTTATTTTTTGTTGTGTTTCTTGGTTCAAATTAATGATGTTTGCTTTTTGCTTTCTGCATTTTTGTGTGTTATGTTTCTGTTGTCATTTTGCTTCGAATCAAAGATGCTTTGTGTTCAGCTTTTTTGCCAGTTCTTACTTTTTTGTTGTTTTTGTTTCAAATAAATGATTTTTTTATTTTTGTGTTCAATATTTGTGGGTGTGTTTTTACTTATTTTATTGTGTTTTTTGTTTCAAATTAATGACGTTTTCTGGTGTGTGTTCTGCATCTCTGTGTGTGTTCTTACTTTTACTTTGCCTTTTTATTTAAAATTAATCATGTTTTCTTTTTGTGTTTTGCATTAACTGGAAAAGACAGAATACGAAAAGAGAACCTCGGTCCTTTGTGTCATATTGTACTCAGTATATTCTTACTACTTTTACTGCTTTAAATTCTCTTCATTTTACTGTGTCTGGTAGCTAACTGGAACCGTACTGCGTTTGCTGGCAAATACATAGCATGTTTCTGAATTAATAAAAATTCACTTAATGAGCACTCACTACAAAAGTGGTATAACCTGCTATTAATTTTATTGTACTAACATAGGCTTTTAACATGTAGAAATGAAAAGCACTTTAGGAACAAAAATGTCAATAAATCAGCTAATCAAACAATTCAGTTATATCAATAAAACTAATTTTAGAGGTAATACAATAAGTTGAAATTTTTGGCATCAAAAGAGAACAAAATAGTTTATTCTTCTTAAACTAGTTTAGTTAGTTAATATTTCATCACTGTAATTAACACTGTAAACACTGTAATAAACACTAAATAAAGTTTTGGAAATGTTTTCCAATTATAAGATGAAACGCTTCCCGAAATTAGTTTTATTTTTTATCACACTTAGTAAAAGCATAACCTAAATAAAACCTATTTAGTATATTCTTTTGTTTTCTAATGAATTTTCTAACAGAGACAATATGAATATCTAATTAAAAAATATTTTTATGATTATTACAATTATTGCATTTAAATTACTAAGCTAATATTTTACGAAGGGAAACATTTCGATTGTAGGAAAATGTACAAAGAAATTTTTCTAGATGAAATTAGGTAAAAATTCGAAGTAAAGAAGTGAGAAATAAAACAGTTTGAGTGTTTAATTAAAATTTTATATAATTTAATGCTCGAAACGTACCTATTTTTCAATTTACTATAAAAAATAGTAGATCTAATTTTATTTAATGAAGATAACAATAAAATTAATTGTTAGAATAGGGCATAAAAGCTTATCGTATAATTTGTCACGGTGAATACATATCGTAAAATAGTTATAAGAACTTCCTACCGACAGTTTTACCTCCCTACCCTTCTTAAATTCGAAAAAAAAACTATACCACTTTTCATCCAAATCTGCTCTGCTTTCAAAATCCTTTACAGGCTCTTTTAAAAAAGATATTTCAGTGAAGTTACCGGAATTTTTTCTCTTCAACCAAGACAGTAAGCTTTGAAAATGTGAAGCACTTTTTGTTGGCGTCACGTTGCTATGGCGGTGAGGAAAATTTAGTCGAAAATATTTAATTTTCTCATCAAGCTAAGTGCTACCCTTTCCGTACATTAGCAGATACCCTATTGACATAAATCCACCCGAATCACATAAGCTTCTTTTCTTTGCGCTCCGTGTGATACGCGGAACTATTAACGATTTCATAAGTAACACCACCTGTTTGTGAGGTAGGAAATTCCCATCTTTTTTCTTACTAGTAATTATATCATTTAAGTCTCTATATTTCTAAAGTCTTTGCAAATGGAAAACTGTTAGTGAAATGCTTATGTATGAAAGCTAACTCATTTAGTGTTGAAAAGTATTCATTTACTTAAACAACAAAAAAGGTATTTCAAAAGGAATGGAAACAGCACTAAACATTTTGCCATTTACGAAATACTTTCCTAAAACTCTAATTTACAAATTGATGGCATCAATGAAAACAATATAAAAAGAAATCAAGTCAATTCCTACTTAGGTCAACGAAGAAAAATTTTTAAAATACAAAAAAAAATTTTCAAATACAAAAAAATGTTTTAATTAAAAATTTTAAAACATTTTTTGTATTTGTAAACATTTTTTTTGTATTTTCACACATTAAAAATTTTAAAAAAATTTTATATGTGAAAGAACTGTATTAACATCAAGTATCATACACTACAAATTTTAAAAAAATATATTTGAACTTGAGTGGATGAATAAAAAGTATTTTACTGACGATTGAAAAATAATTAATTAATAATTAATTAAATATTTTTTTTCAAAGTTAATTCCTACTTAGGTCAACAAAGAAAAATTTTTGAAATACAAAAAAAAATTTAATTAAAAAATTTTCTTTTTAAATTAGAAATTTTTAAATTTGTAATATTGAACTTGAGTGGATGAATAAAAAGTATTTTATTAAAGACTGAAAATTTGAACAAGAAAGTGTGAGAGTGTGTGCTAATAATGGGAATTTAAAAAATATCTTGTATTTAAATATATAAAGCATTAATCGCAACCTAAATCTCCGCAATTAAATGTTTCCCACTCTATAAATTACTGTAGTGTGTTTAGGTCTTTTTTCTTGGCGGAACGCATATAGTTTAGTTATCTCTTCATGTAATGTTAGTTATCTCTCTTTCTCTTTAGAAAAGCTAATTCCATTGCCCAGATATACTGCATATAAATAACATGGAATAATATAATTTTATCTCTCCGAGACGACAAAGGCTGAAATGTGGGTCGAGGTTTTTTCGTATTCGTATGGTTATTTCCAGGATATACTGGAAGTAATAGAACATTTCGGTAAATTTGTGGAAAATTTCTGGAGGAAGAAAACTATGCATTTAAAAGATGTAATGAATGAGTAAAACTATTAACTAGTAACTAGTATGTAATTAGTAAATTAGTAAACTAGTAATTAGTAAAATTTGAAAAATGGGATTAGTAAAACGTTAATGTACTGGTGCTCAAACATTTTTGATAATATGGAGTATAATATTTTTTCTATATTTTTCAAATAATGCTTTGCAAAAGTTGTTTGAATGGCGTTCTGCTGAAACTTTATTGCCTATATACTATTTTAGTACATTTTTTAATTGTTAGTTCGATTCCAGGCGAACGGGCTGGCTTCATGGGCATTTTCGTGGTTTTCCTTATGTGTAACTTGTATACCAGAAAGTTTCCCTTAGAAAGTCCTCCCCCAAGGCAGCCCTCCCTTTAGGCAGAGAGCCGTAGTGTGCTTTACTATAACTCGCTAAACGAAACGAAGTGAATTTCGGATTGTTACAATTACATTTTGTACATAAATTCGCATTTCATGTATACAAGGTAAGCAAAAACTTTCTTGCCATTTTGGACAGTCAGAAAAAAAAGTCATAAAAAATAATAATCGCCTCTAATCCTCAACGTAATCACCATTAGCATCCAGTGCCTTTTGATGACGAGTGGCTAGCTGTGCGATGCCATCGCGGTAAAACTCAGGAGTCTTGGACTCAAAGAAATCTGTGAGGGCCTTCTCGGTCTAGCCTGCTTTTGAAGGATTTCCCACGAAGATGGTTGTTCAGGGAATGGAAAAGATGGTAGTCTGTTGGCGCGGGGTCTGAGGAGTATGGTGGATAGGTAGTGTCTCCCAGCCCAGTCGCTGGACGGTGTCCCTGGTCTTCTGAGCCACATGCGACCTCATATTGTTATGGAGGAGAAGTACACCCTTATGGTTGACCAATGCTGTCTATCAGTGCCTGATGCAAACGTTCCAAATGCTGCGCGCATAGGCCCACCGTGATGATTTGGCCCACTGGCAGGAGCTCATAGTGCACCACTTGGCGACTAGTCCGCCAGATACAGAGCATGATCTTGCGTACGTGGAGAGAAGGTCTCGTAGTGTGAGGCACAGGGTCCTGTGGGGACAACCGATGTCTGGAATGCCTGGGTGTGTTATACTGGACCCACCTTTCATCGCTGGTGAGTACTCGATCAAATATGGATGCATTGCGGTGCTGAATAAGCAATGACAAACAAAAAGCGACACTCTGTTGGTGGTTTGCATCGGATACTGAATGGGGCAGTCACTTGTTGAGCTTGTATGCCTTTCCTATGCGGTACAAATGGAGTCTGACCATTTTATCAGATACCTGGAATTGTGCAGCAAGCTCACCACATGTTTGGCTACTATCACTCTCTATGGATATTCTCAGGGCCTCATCGTCCAGCTCTTGTTGGCGACCGCTACGTGGTGCATCCTTAAGAGACATATCCCATGACCTGAACTTCTGGAACCATTGCCTAGCGGTTCGTTTCTTAACGAGTATAAAAGTGCAACGCGCTTTTATACTCTTGGTCAATATCCGGATTCCCATCCTAACCACTTCAACGCCATTATTTTTACCCTGGGATTCACTCTTCCAATGTCATATCACAAACGGCAAGAACGTTTTTGGTTACCCTGTGCTTATCATTTCGGTAGGTTTAGATTATCTAGTGAAAATGCTTCTAGCAAATCTATTTCTACTACCATTTTACTATGGAAACCATCCTCAGATCCATATTTTCTGTCAGACGAATATACCCATAATAAGTGAAATAGGTTAAGTTGTTCACATAGGTTCTTTCAGGTGCATAAAAGAACTCAAATTCTAAATTCGTATAAAACTGTTATATGTAATTTTCTTCAAAATTTTTGAATTCACAAAATTTAAGATTTCTTTTGGCATTAGATTCAGTCACTTAATTCTCGTAAATTCCTAACTTACTCAGTCATTTAAAAACTGTACCATTAAAAGATTTTATTTTCAGTTTTTAAGGAATTTATGTACAACGTTGCTTACGTATAAATTTGTCTTTATACTTGTAACGAAAGCCGAAAACAAATACTATAAAACATTCAAAAGATTTTCCGTATTTATCATTTTGACTCATTTAAAAAATACGTTAAGAAACTTTTCAAAAGTTTTTGCATTTTACTAAATATTTTAATTCTTTTTGTAATATAATTTTAACATAAATGTACAGTTTTAGCTTGAAAATTTATTCTTCAAAATGTTTGATACACCAGTGCGAGAAACGTTACTCAGCTGACGACTGATAATTGTTAAATCTGCGCTGTTTAGTCAACAGCTAAAAGACTTCTGGAATTAATACATCTTATAAGTGTTCCAAATTATCGATCACACTTTTGCTTTTAATCTTCATTTAATTACCAAATTTCTGTGTAAATAGAGTTGTTTTTTGCTGTGTTGGTTTTGACAAAACAGGTGACAGGTGAAAGCGGATCCGGACACCCGGGCGGCTTACATAGAGTAATCGGGTACTCTCTGGATCCCGCAACTGTTTAATGCAACACCACCGGCGCCCCACAAGGAATGCATGGGGATTTTATTAACATGCTACATATGCTGATGAAGGCATTAGACTACACATTTTACGTATTGCTACACAGATACTAAATAACTAAAATATTGATACTAAGTAAATGAAATTTCACAGATAATTACGAATGCTAGATACAAATATACAGATACTAGCGCAGATGCACTGATTCGATAAGATACAAAAGAACTCAGATATGCAAATACTAAATACGCTATTAAACAGATATTAAATGCGAATGCAGACACAGATTCTAAATACTAATGCAAGACACTAGGCAAGTATACAGAAATACTAGATACGAAAGAATGCAGATACTAGATACGGAAAAACGCAGTTATACAGATACTAAATACAGTATTACACTGATACGATAAGATGCGAAAAACCGCAGATATGCAGATACTAAATACATTATTACAGAGATATTATATACGAATACACTAATGCAAGTCTTTACACTAATCAGCAGATATTAAAAACACTACACCATACTACACTGATACAGGTACACAGATTCTAAATTGTACTGATAAACAGCTACTATATGCACTATTATTTACTTCACAGATATTAAATGCGAATGTAGACACAGATTCCAAATACTAATGTAAGACATTACGTTAACATACTGATACTAACGCAGGTCTACAGATACTAATTACACTATTACACTAAAAATACATACGATTACACAAATATTAGACTGCCCCATGTAAACTATGGAGATATTAATCATACTATCCCGATTTTTAATATGAATGCAGACACAGATACTAAATACCAATACAAGACAGTAGGCAGATATATACTGCCTAAATACATTACTACATACTGCACAAAGTACTGATTCGGACATTATACTTCACGTTATACAGATGTTACACAGATATACAGATACTGCATAATATACAGATATATCGATATACAGATACTGCATAATATACAGATATATCGATATACAGATACTGCATAGATAGCATAGAGATACATAATCAATACATCGGTGTACGATAAGCTGTATGACACAGATCCTGCCCTAATGCCTCTAGTTTTCCATTATACTTCTTAATTTCTTAAGGGAGGCCGGCTGCTTGATGAAGAATCACTTAAAAAGGTCGTCAGTGTCTGAAAACCGCATGTCCCAAGACTCTGTGAGAGAACATGCTGTTGTGTAATGGTCTGGGGATCCAGCCTCGCAGCACACGCATAGGTTATAGGAAATAAAATCCAATTTCCAAAAATATTCTGAAAAAGGACGATGGCCAGCGACGAAATTAGTTATATACGGTGCTGAAGGCATTAAAACAATGGCAATAAGAATGGGATGCAGCTCCTCAAGGTAGAAGAGCTCATGTATGTTTCCATAAATGTTACACCGATCGACTTATCTAGGCACCCTAATGAAATTAGATGGGCGGTGGAAACGTTGTTGTAAAACAACACGGACTCTACTACCCCCCTCCCCGGGGAATAACGTCTCATTCCTTCGGCCAATGTTGTAAGTACCATGACAAACTAGGTGACATGGCAAAGGTCCTGTCCCAACGGCTGCAATTTTTTTATTATAAATTAACGTTTTTTCAGTAGCACAGGTTGCTTAGTGAAGAAGCGCATGAATGGTGCATTATTAACTGGCAGCCGCACGTGTCACGCCTCTGTGAGTGGGCATACGGTTATGTAATGGTCTGGAGTACCAGCCTCGCCGCACACACAGAAGCTAGATGAGACAAATCCCATTCTCCAGAAATATTCTGGGAAGGGGCCGTGGCCCGTTACAAATCTTGTTACAAGAGGTGCCGAGATAAATCGATCGGTGTAACCTTTATTGTAAAATACATAAGCTCTTCTACCTTGAGGAACTGCATCCCATTCCTCTTACCATTGTTTATATGCCTTCTCCCAAATCTGTCTCTTGAGATGAGATCTGGGCAGCAGAATGGGCACAGGCTGAGCATTGCTGTTTCTTGCTGCTTCTTCATTCCCTTGGTATCTAACATGTGCATTTACCGAGGAGATATGAATAGTCCTTCGACTCTTGCTCTCTTTAAGCAAAGCCGGGATGCCAGCTATCAGAGTAAGGTAATAAGAGCAGAGTAAGAATTACGGATTGCATGAATAGCAGAAAGGCTCTCTGTGAAGATAAATTGTTGTGCCTCTGCAATGGCCTGCCTAATTGCAGCCACTTGAGCTTGAAATACCGTGTTTCCTGATCCTAAGTGCCCTTTCGATGCTTGCAAAACTTCATTGTTACACTTATTACAATGCTGCATCCAACTCCTCATCGCCTTTGGAACCTTCTGTATTTGTGCAAATTGCATTTTCCGAAATATTTTGGTTATTGAGCATCATTGGCTGAGCACGGATACCTGCTCCATGTTGCGCTGGATGGACATTAAGCAACGACCTCTTGTACTCATAATCGGTTGGATTAAGGTGAAGATCTCTGTATGTTGCCTGTCTTAAGCATTGTAACAGTTGTCATTGCTGACTCCATGACTTCCCTAATGTAGAGCGGTACTAGGCCTGCTAGGACCGTGGCAAGTGCAATCGCTGTAGCGCGGTATGCTTCGGTAATGGCTAAGGCGAACGAGCGTTGAGTGCTACTTAAGATCTTGATTTAACGTGTATTCATGGGGTAGTCCAGATTGCCGCTCCGTACGTAATCATTTTTCCTCTACTGTATTGTAAATTATTTTGAGAATATGTAGTCTTATGCCGAAATTAGAACCTTGCATGTTTTTAAGGTTATTCTCTAGGTGCAAAGCTTGAAAAAACGAAATAAATATAAAAAGAATCTAAGAAACATGAATCTGCAATCAAATATAAAAGCTGTTCTCAGAAATGTCAAACGGCCCACCATTGGCTAAACAGTAAAATAGCCGAATACTAGTAGTTCTGTTTGGGGTTTTGATTGCCTGGAAACGGCTGGCTACACGGGCGTTTTCGTGTTTTCCTTCATGCGTAAAGTGTATACGAGCCAGTCGCCTTTAGACCGTTCCTCACGAAGGCATCCCTCCCTTTAGGCAGATAGCCCTCGAGTGCTTTGCCATAATCAAAAAAGCCAAACCAAAGATCTCACTCTCCCCGCTGAAAATGTGAGACGAAGAGAAGGGATGAATTTATTTAATTTATTAAAATGTAATTACTTTTATATTTCCCTAAAATAAAACATTTATTTTAAATTAAAGAAGTAGAAGGAATGATAATACATTAAATATTCCCTAAAGAAGCCGAGAGCCAAAAACTCTGGAATCTTGTGCTTTGAAAGAAAAGTAAGTAGTAAACATACATTTCAACAAACTGAAATAAAATATTACAAAACAGTCACTTTGAAAGAGGCAGAAAGTTTTAATACATAAAAGTGATATACCATATTTACTTTCTAAATTTAACTAAAAATAAGGACTGAAAGACGGTAACAAATAACGAAATAAGAGCATTCACGGAAAGCAAAGCCTGGAAATCATTCCTCTTTACAGTTAAGCAAAGCAATTCTCGTGTTATAAAAACAAATTTTCTTACATTCAAATTTTATCACCCCGTTAAGCAGTTCCCGCTCACATACCACTCACGTCTGTCCTATAGCTGTGAAACAATAAAGCATCGGAAAATCTCTCTTATAACGTTCTAATGGCAGGAAAAATTCCGGGCTTCCTGGAAAAATTCTAGGGTTAAATTATGCAGCTCCTATTTTTTTCCTCTTTTAGCTAAAAGCATGTTGGATCGTGTGAATGGTTCACTTTCCAAATATGTCTCATTTTTTCCCACTACTCCGCTGAGCTTTTAGATAGAAAATGTTTTACGAAACTGAGATTTCTAGTAATTTCTCCTCCCCTCAAATTCCCCTTTCCTCAAATATATCTCTTCTTATGCCTCGTTTCCCTTTAGCTCTTTTCTGCTTTCCTTTCTTCTATAAAACTATAAAAACGTCCTTCAAAACAAAGCGTTGAATGTATTTTATAAATCGTGGTAATAAATTAACCATATCTTTGCATAATACGCGAATAAGTAACATGTATCTAAATGTCCTTACGCGGCATTTTTTTCGCAGCTGTTGGTCATAGTTCCAAACTGCGAAGTATGTTTTCGAATGTTTTCCGATTGTACAAATTTTTAGATAAAGCAAATATTTGTATTTTCGCACTTTTTAATTTTAAAAAAATCTATTTTGTAAAAATTACGAAATCAAAGCAATAATGCCTCTAATGCAACGCCTCTAATGCAACGAAGATCGATTCAGATACTCAGTTTTAGAGTTCATGTTGTAAGGTATTTCTCCTGCCTTCTTGGCATGCCTTCCTGGTGTAGTGGTCAGCACGCTCGGTGCGTATTCGAGAGTTCCGCAGTTCGAGTCCCGGTGAGGGCATCGCTCATTTTTCATCTCTTCTGCTTTCAAAAAATACCTACTGTGTCTATGATGTTTTCTGAAAATGTATGGGACGTATCCAATTTGTAGAGCCAAAATTTAAATTTGTATGCAAATAAAAATGAACCAGCAGTTTAAAAAAAGGTTTTGTGATGCTTATATATCAAGTGACGAATGCAGACTGAAATAAAAAGTTTTGATAAATATAAATGTTTAAAAAAAACACCTTCTTTACGTACCTTTACAGAATTTATTTTTTTTTAAAGGCTTCAAATATTGACACATAGGCAACTCGTAGGATTTAGGATTATATGTTATTAAATAAAAATTAAATATATTTCTAGTCTAACGAATTTTCATATGATTATCAAACTTTGATCATAAAGAAATTAAATTGCTAATTGCTAAATTATTGCGCTAATCATATCTTTGAAAACTTATCAGTTATTTTCATGAAGATGCTTTCAGTCTACCAAATATAAAAAATTATGAATTAAAGAATGTTGCACGGTAATCAATACCTAAAAACTATCAGAGAATCACTATAAACGGGGAAAAAATCAGTCTTAAACTATTTTAATGCATTTTAAACCGACCATTCACAGAAAAGGATAAATATTTCTTTTCGTGCTGCAAAACACTTTTTAAATTCCCTAATTACACAATAAAAAGTCTGGGTCATTTTTGTGATTAGAGAGTCACATATTTTGTGTTTTAGTTTCTTGCTCGAATATTAGCATCTTTTATATTTACATGTACGAACCGAGTGATCGTATAAAAGGTAGATTTAATAATTTTTACAGATTTATTTTCTTCTTAAATTTAAAAATCCAATAATATCAATGTTTGCATCATTTAAAATATTTTAATAATTGAAAGTACACTGCGCAAAACAAAAAATGGGACAGTTCTATATCTCCCGTTCTATAGGGCCAACTGACGAAATTCAACTTGCGTTTTCATGTCTCGAAAGGGTAACATAGGATTTATATTAGATTTATATGTAGCATTGTTCTAACATACATATTTTGACACAAAATCAGACTTTTTCTGAAATGCCACAGAAAAAATTTTTTCATATTTCGTTTCTACGACTCCAATTATGCCATAGTCTTAGGTTTTATAAAAATCACACACGTAGTTTTTAAAAAATTAACTCTCAAAATCTTAGCTAAATTGAACTTGATATATATTTATAATTACCTCTTTTTTATTAGACTTATTTGGTTCCTTCTTTTAGAATTTAAAATTTAGGCTTAATCCAAATATAATTCGCACATTTTATATGATTTATTTTGTAAATTCGTATTTTTAAATATTTTTATAAATTTTTTTAAATTTTTTTTTATTATAACTTATAAAATTTTAGCATCATCTCAAAGCAGATGTATTTCTATGCATACCTGCAAAAAATTAGTTTTTTTTATTCAACATTTCCTAAGATATACGTGAACTTATATTTTGGCGCTTTTTGAAATTTGGCGTAATTAATATAAGCGATAATAACGAAAATGTCGTTTATGTACTTTGTTAAAGTTATTTGAAAGAATGAATGATGGATCTTTTTTACTCTCAAGCCTCAATGAAAAAAAGGAAAGTCACTAGGTTACCATAAATTAAGAATTCCGCCTAGTGAATTATACTTGGCGCAAGCTGAAAAAATACTCCAAGATAATTTTTTTTTAATTTCTTCATAAATTTCTCACTAAAAATTACCAAATTTAATATCTAGGCATAATTTGAATCGTAAAATTGAAATATGAAGAAAAACGGGTAAGTTATTTCAGAAAAAGTCCGATTTTGTGTCAAAATACCCGTGTTAGAACAATGCTATGTATAAATCTAATATTTATCGTAAGTCCCACTTTCGAGACATGAAAAACTCAATTTGAATTTCATCACTCGCCCAGTGGAACGGGAGATATAGAAATGTCCCCCCCCCCTTTTTTGTGCGCAGTGTACATGTCTACGCAAAACAGTTGGGAATATATAATATTCGGGGAAGGACTCTCATGGATACGCATTCTACAGTGCAGAAGGAAGTGGAAGGGACACCGGACGTTAACTGTGAGTCATACAAGTACAGTGCTACGACACGAACTATGTCATTCTTCCTAAGTTTTGATCTGAGACGGATCTGAAAGTCTCCCACCTTTCTTCCTTTACCACCAAACTACTTGAGCTGACTTTCGACTAGAAACTATTTTAAGGGCTCTCATGCTCTATAAACACTATACATTTACAAACATCTGTACCTTCTCTAGGATTCAAACCTGGTCAAAGGATAGGTCAGCCAGCAGCAATTTTATTACCTCCAATGAACTTTTCTTCATTCTCTGATTTCGATACTTTTCCGCTCTCTGACTTAACTTGAAAATGCTCTCTGACTTCGATTAGCGAAGTATCGAGTGTTTTCAAACTATAAAGATCTTGACTCAATGCACGTTAAATCAACAAATATTGTAGAGTTGTAGAATCGATGAATAAGACATAATTTGCATTCCTTTTAATTTGGGTGTAGTTTATGCTGAAGCTGCAGCATTCGTACTGTGGTAGGCATTTAAATGTGCGCAGTAAAGGAAACTCTAATTTATTTTGTGAACATCATTTATTTGCCTGTTTGTGATAAATGAAAACAGAACTATTTAAAAATAAAATTTTTATTCCGTGCTTTAAAGCATTTATTATAAGACAACGTCACTAAGTACCGCTTTTAAAGCATTTATGTCATGAAGGAATCCCAATTCGTATACTTAAAAAGGCGAAATATCATCAAAAGCACAGAACGCATTAAGATATTTGTTAGCTTTCGAAAAGAAACAACACAAGCTTCTATTATAAACTATATGAATTTATTCTACAATCAATTTGGATTTTTCTTATGGAAATAGGAGATTGAAATTTGAAATTTACATTTTTTAAGATTTTCAATTTGTTTTAATCGCTATAATTTTCTTCATTGATGTGTGTTAAAATTTCAGTAAGGAATGTATCTAAAGTTAAATATTAAAGCTTCAGAGGTGTATACGTATAACATGCATCATTATTTATCATAATCTCGAAATCAGTAAGTAGTTTATAAATCTGGAAATGAGATATGAAACATATTTTTAACAGTTTCATAATTATTCAGCTTTTCATTTGGAATTTTTGTTACATTTTTTCGAAACCTCTCCAATAACTTAGGAAAACATAACATTAAATGTTAAATTAAAATTCATTTATCATTGAATAAGTATAATCCTATCATCTGCGACACATTATTTAGGTCTCATGCTTTGGGAAAAAATCATATGACGCAATATTTTTATGTTTGATAAACATAAACCATATAATTTTGTAAAGTAAAAAATCTTTCTATAAGCAACATAGGTTTTTTAAATTTAAAATTATTCAATATTTTATAGGAAATTAATATAAAACTGAATCATAAATGAAAGGTGTTCTCAGGTTCTTCTTGGAGGGAGGGAGCTAGCTGTAGCAGCGAATAACATGGCTGTTTTGACAATACTCAATTTTCTACATTTCATTTCTTGTTTGATTTTTGTCACTTTAAATGATACTTGCAAAATAAATAATTTTCATTTACCAGAGAGCAATATCAGTTTTTATCTTGTAAAACAACAAATTATTATCTAGGAATTAAACTATTTCATAAAAGAGCATTACGTTTTTATGACCCCTTAGAACCAAGGAAAGCAGCAATTATATCCCAAGTAAAAGATTAGGTCTCAAATACTAGACACCTAATCTTTCAAGATTAGGTTTCGAATACCTGAACCCAAATTTGAAAGGTTTCAAATACACATTTCATAAAGAAGTGAATCCTTACAAGTGAAAGACGGAAATTTGTGACAGCAGGTTACGTTCTGAACCTTGACAGCATCACTAAAATACAAGCAACCTCTTTCATTTTACCAAAGCCAAGGGTTTAGATATTTCGGAAAATTATAACTGTTAAATATGTCCGCAAAGATTTACTATAATTGGTATTATTGTATTAAAGAATAATTGGTATTATTTGTATTAACGAAGAAATATATAAAAATTAAAAATTTGGAAACAAATACAAAATTCAGATTATTTTGTTGCTTTACATAATGGTAGAATATTTCTTTCAACAAAATAATTACAGTGTCTCATAAACTTTATACGAAACTGCAAAAACTTTGGGAAAACACTATACGAAGCTTGAAACTGTAAAGCTCAAAACAAAACCTTAGCAGTTATGAAAATTACGTTTTTTTTTAATTAAGCAATAAAGTTTCCCTTTAAGGACTCATGCAAGATAGATATTGATTTGGTTTATTTAATTAGGGCAAAGCAAGCTAGGTCTGCATACCTAAGAGGAAGGATTCCTTCGTGGAGGACATTCTAAGGGAAACTGGCTCGTATGCACGTTACACGTGGGGAAAAATATGAAAATGCCCCTGAAGCCCGCTCGCTCGGCTGGAATCGAACCCGGGTCAGAAATACAATGTTCAGCTGCATTATCGTCCGGCCGCTGGTGGGCGCAAACTAGATATAAAATGGGATTAAAAAACCAGGTTAAATAAATGTAGAACTATTATAAACACGATAAACTTTATACTGCAAATGATGATCAAATGAATAAGCATAGAGATAAATCAAATTTCACTGACCACCATTTGAAATAGTAATACAGTTCTTTTACTGATGAAAGTATTCCTAATGCAATCGAAATTTACAAAAGATGTCTTCATAAACTACAAATGTTCTAATATACTAACTGTATAATTGATCACTATGCTTTTGAATTATAATTGAGTTATCTGAATATTTTCGTTAGTTTCGGATTATTAATTATTACAAACTTACAAAACGGTCAATGCACGATATTGCAAAGACTTATGGACACTCCTCACCTTTGTTGCTGTGATATAGTAATTAGCAAAATCAGAGTAACTGGAAGATTTACGTTCAATTCCCCGCAAGAGCTCAATATATTTTTAGTCCAAAGAGGCTTTGTCCCTGAAGGATTATTGTTCTCGTTTTACGATTTTGCGTCAGAAACATTAAAAGCCTGAATCACTTTTCAAACTGTTACCATCAAATATTGCAGCCCTGTATTATATTTAAAGAAATTAAATAATGAAGAATCTGCATAAATGTATATATATTTCTCCAAATGTGATAAAAAAAGGAACCTAGAGCCATCCAATTGTGAATAACGTACGTTTCCACCCGAATATACGCATCTGGAAGCCCAAATTTGGAATTTGGAATTTGTTTTATTATCCATTTCATATTTTGTAAACGAATTTTTAATGAACAAACTCAAACGATTTAAAAGCGAGCAATGGCAACACTCTACGGGAAAAAACGTTTTATTTCCAGGGCGCGGAACTGTGTATCGGAAATTCTAAAGATATACTCATTTAAAAATTATTTTGAGATATTGCTGTTGAACTGAATTGTATGGTTTAAGTGCGAAAAACATGATATTTAATAAATAAAGGAAGCGCACAAAACGTTAAAAAACGCCCCTTTGGACGTAATTTAAAATCTGAAACCTTTCGGATTTTTTTATTTTTTATGATTTCTTTCTCCAAGGAACGTAATGACTCTGTAGCCTGAATTAAGCTGTGAATGAAGACAATTTGCCACTTAATTTACCTGAATAACTGGGCATCACCATTGCTTTCAATTATCCTTTGAATATAGTGTA
Organism: Stegodyphus mimosarum; assembly: GCA_000611955.2. Taxonomy (NCBI): domain Eukaryota; kingdom Metazoa; phylum Arthropoda; class Arachnida; order Araneae; family Eresidae; genus Stegodyphus; species Stegodyphus mimosarum. Next base: position 963,922 of record KK115271.1, on the reverse strand, counting down.
ATCAGGAGTTAAACACATTTCCTTTATACGATCTTGGAGTGCAGTGGTTAGCACATCTCGTTGGCAAGTGAGAGATTGATGTTCTGTTCCTGATCATAGTTACCGCTTCAAGATTTCCTTCGCCTAGAAACCTACACTTTGCAATATTTCTCTTAGAAACTGAGAGTACAATGAAAGATTAGCCTCTGACAGTATAATGTAAGCTTTTGATGTCAGAGTACTTAATAACAATTTTAGGCAATTAACAACACAGAAAGTAACAATTACGAAAACAATATTTCTTAACGAGTAATCAATAACTTAAAATCCTTTTCAGATAAAATATTTTTAGTTTGTAGAAATCTCTTAGAAGAAAGAAAATAAGCAAATTCTTACGATTTAGTGGTCACTAATCGAGGATCGCGTGTATACAGATCTTTAAATTTCTCAATCCTTGTAGCTGAGATACATTTGTTTTGAGAAAGTACACGGTTTTGTCGCTGCTGTAGATAATCTTTACCATGAAATTATTAAGTCATTAAATATTTTATTGCGTGGGAAGACACTATCTTAAAGCTTTCGCGAATCATTTGCGCAACTTTTCATGGTAACCTTGATAAACTGCATTTCAGCAGTGTAAATTTTTATGTATGCATTTTGCTTAAGAAATATGAAAATAATAGCAAGAAATCAGCACTTAACAAGTTTACAGTCGAGTATTAAGGAATGCCCTTTGACCTGCTACTGAAAGAATAAAATCTGACTTGGCAAACTCTTTTCACGCTAAAGCAAGTCTGTGAATCAATCACAGATCTGTGTGTCAATCGCCAAATCCCGGTGGTGGAGAATCATCATCCACAACCGCTTTTAGTTCGATCGCCAGTGTAGAGACATTGGGTATTTATTTGAAAGCAGGAGAGATGAAAAATAAGCAACGCCTTCGCCGGGAATCGAACCACGGACTTCTCGGTTACTCGTCGAGCGTGCTAACCACTACACCACGAAGGCATACGAAGAAGGCGGGTGAATACCTTATTTTATTCATTTTGACGGGTTTATTCAATTTCGGAGACCTTATATACTCCCCCTTTTAAAGGGCGACTAGGATTTAGGGCCCCAATCGCCAAATCGCGGTGGTGGAGAATCATCATCTACCACCTTTTAGTTGGAGCACCTTTTAGTTAGTTTGTAGAGACATTAGGATTTTTTGAAAGCAGAAGATGTGAAAAAGGAGCAATGTTCTCGCAGGGATTCGAACCACGGAACTCTGGAATACGCGCCCAGCGTGCTGACCACTACACCACGAAGGCATGCGAAGAAGGGGGAAGCAATACCTTATAAACTCACTGTCAGAGGATACATTAATGAAGCTATGCGACCAATTATAGTGAATAAAATTTTAAAAGTGTCAATCAATTTGGATTTCGTCGTATTTGAGGATATATAGTAAGGATTCATATGAACCAATTACCGTGTACTGTGATTGTGCCATATACTTACTAATGGAATGCCATACGGTACTTAATCATAGTAACTATCAGTTGAGAACAATCCTCTTAAAATGAACACTTTGATCATTTATATACAGAAATGTGTACCAGCTTTACTGTATATTAATAATTTGAGTGTTGTCACCACTTAAAATGTCCACTGAAAAAAGAGAAACAAAAAACAGGGTACAATAGAGTTATCAGTTTTTACGTATAACAGAAATAAGCCCAAACTATTAGCGCAACCCAAATTCTATGAGCATATTGAAAACTTTAAAACAATTACTTTAAAAATTATTTTGCTAAAAATAGTATTTTAGACACGGATAATTATTACTGGACTTTAAATTTTATCCTACGATAGTAATGGAAATAGTGAATAGAGAGACTAAAAAAAAAGAGTAGAATATTTTAAACCATGCTTCCACAATTTAAAACAATATGAATAATTCCCGGTTTATTCATTTCGGAAACGATAAATCTGTAGATTGCAGTCTGCGATTTACCATCGCTTTCGTGCGAATTCATTTACATGAGTTTAAAAATCTACTTTTACTTTACAAGATTAAACTACCTTACCTACATTCCCATATATTTCATTTTTGCAAGCTTTAAACATTACCAATCACTCAACAACCTTCTGTTTAACGTCTGCCATTCCTTTCATGCGCAACCTTGGCTAGCCGAGCATGTCATGAAAAACGTCATCTGCCATTGCTATTATTACCATTATTTGGTACCTCTACTTGAAAGACCTCTGTACCAAAGGGAAACATTTAAAGATCGTACATACTGCATGGTTGGAAAGTAGGAAAAGAGGGAGTGGGTAGCTAAAGTTCGTCGATTAAATGAATTACCAGAGTCGTTCATGCAGCAGGCTTCGGCTCTTTTCTTTTCATTTATTCAGGCACGCCCCAGCATCCCACGGGAATTCGTTTCTTGTATAATAAAGAAAATGGAGCAGCTTCGAAACGCTAGTGGTCTACAGTTATAATATGCTAACTATTATTCAGCATGAATAATAACCATATTGCAAGATACGCATTCATAAAAATTGACATTAAATTATATTAAGTGATACATTGCTTATAAAGTGGATATATTTTGCGCTATTTGGTATGATACTGCTTCCTGTGCCACAAATACGAGATTTATTAAATTTCTGTCAAATATCTGGTTTATCTGGTAATCTTTGTTATTGTTTATGACAAAGCTTGTGAAGGGCATCTTCTGCTGAAGAATGTCTTCGTAAGGAAACCAGTTTGTTAGGAAAACCACAAAAGCCAGCGCGTTGATTTCCCAGTTACCGAAGAAAGTGCTCATTGTTTTAGTCCATTTGAACTTTTATTTAATTTGCGTTTGATTTGGCTTTATATAGGGTACAATACTGGTTTTCAATTGAAAATTTACTGTCAAAAATAACTGTAATCAGATTGCTAATTTTCTAAATGGATAGAAATTTCGCAAATTTTGTGTTTGCAACTAAGGGAAAATATACACAGTCAACAAATAAGTAAACTCCAATAAATTTCACATTACGAAAAATAAAATAAAACAGTTACAGTATACTCATTTTTACTCACAGTCTTTTTCATGGAGTTTGAAAAAATTGGTTTCTAAGAAAATAATTAGACTTCTCTTATAAAGTAATTTCTTGAAGACAAAATTACTATCATGCCTACAAAAAATCAGAGCTTAATTTCTAGCCTAAAGTTGAAGAAATGTTCTTCTATTGATCCGTATACTGCTCTACTTCTCACAAAATAGATTTGGATACTGGTCGTTACCTTTTAGAAGAAGTGTCACCGAAATGTGTTGCACACCCCAACCTGAACCGACCTAACGAACTCATTACGAGCATAGCCTGCCCCGACCAGAGCGCACTGCACTGCTTTGTGGGAGATAGTCGTGTATCACCAAGACTTACTCAAGCCCCTATGTTGAGAAGCCAAACACAGCTCGGTGGAGGGATCGTTAGCCGACCTCCCTTCGCAGAACGTTCCAGCCCCTCCACCACGCCGTGGTGGATCAGCACCCCCTAGAATGAACATGAATTACGTTCAGGGGGTTTGGGTGAACCCTCAGAGGGGTCTACTGCTCACAACACCCAGACCAGTACCTAAGTCGTCTACAGACTATTTGACTCCTGCACTTCACATCTGCACGGTATGGATTTCGATGCGGGGACCACGTACTCTCAGTGGCCCCTTCAGTGGCTGCCAGTCGAATAGGCCTCGTCGGCAGAGTAGTCTGTCCCGTCCGGGACAGATGTACGCTCCTACTCAAATAACCCACCGACGTGCAAAGCATAAACTATGAAAAAGGTTTCAAATAGCTGTAATCAAATTGCAAGTTTTCTAAATAAATAAAATATTTGTAAATAGCTTTTATTTAGTTTGCATCTAAGTAAAAATATACACAGTCAACAAATAAGCAAACTCCAGTAAACTTCTTATTACGAAAGATAAAATAAAACAGTTATAGTGTACTGATGTTTTAAGCCCAGTCTTTTCAGTAAAGTTTAAAAAAAATTGGTTTCTAATGAAATAATGCGACTTTTCTTATAATGCAATTTCTTCAAGATAAAATTCATTTCATGCCTACAAAAAATCACTCTTATTTGCTCGTCGAAATTTGAAGAAATGTTCTTCTATTGATCCGTATAGGCTAAATTCAAATTTCAAATATCTCATCTGTTTGGACAGTACCCATTACACTTCCTATTTTATGAATAAATGTCACAATATTCTAAAAAGATCCATTTGCAAAGATTATTACTGTAAATGAACTCTTCAAACAATCTTTGCGGGATAGGTTAGCTCATTGAGGTACTTGGAATTTTAAAGAAAAATGCAAATTAAATATATTTGCATTAAGTTTAAATAATCGGGATCCGTAAGCTAACCAAGATGGAATTGGGAGAGAAACATCTTAAATTACTCTAGTCTATGATATTTCAGTTTCAAGTTTTGGGTACCGGAATTTCAGTACTGCAGCTTAAACGCTTAAAACGTCTCGTATGCTTTTCTATTACAAACTGAGATAGATGTTAGAAGACTGTTTTGAGAATTATCCCAACGTCTTAAGGTATGACAAAGCAGGAGAAGGCTGTAAAGAACCCTTTATTATCTCAAATAAAATTCACAGATGGCACCAACTTGTGTTTACAAAATGATCACTTTTAGCTTAACTTAGAAAGGTAATGAGTAACTTTAAATTAAAGTTAAATTAGTCTAACCGGTTTCACGAATAAGCTACTCTGCAGGCTGCCTGTGACTCGAAAGTTGGCGTAAAAAGCCTAATGGCAAGAAGTGCTCAGCGCCACGGAAATCTAATCGTTTATAAAGCAAGATAGCAACGTGGCCTTCAGGCAGACAGAACACGCTCTGAATTCACCGTCCTAAGCCTTCCCTAAAATACTAACTTCTTTCTACCTCATTTGAATACACGCGCGCTAGATCATTTACATCCTGCCTAGAAAGTGTGAGTTGAAAGCAAGAGTGATAGGAAAGTCGTTTAAATATAAATTAACGGTTAAATAAATAAAATAAATCCCTGACGCTTATTCCCGCTCTTCTTTTTCTGCCTAGTACATTGGATGTGCCCAAAACAATAAAGATTTTAGTTAATTAGCTAAGTATCGAAACTAGGTCTAATTACGAATGCTTAAAAAGCAGTAAAAGCAAGAGAAAAGGATCGTTATATCAAGTACCCTCCATATGCTGCAACCTGAAAATGGTTTTGAAACATTTCTCCTTTGAAACAGTATAAATGCTTTTAAAATTAATTAAATTTTAACTATCGAAGAGATTACTGAATTGGCGATATTGCGAAACCAAAAGTTGGGACCGCAATGGATGGACGTAAATTTCCTGATTCGAAGTTAAACGCCATAAATGGATAGAAAATCAAATGCTGAGTAGTAAATTTATTGGTGAATTATGCACAGAATTTAGGAAATTTATTGAATAACTCAATGATCATAACTGGTAAGGAAATTTAGAATAAAATAACATAAAACATTAAATGCATTATAATTGAAATATTAATCACCAAGTTAGAGAGAGCATATCAAAATAAGTTAGATAACGCTATACTATATGTATATATTATATATACGAATATATTACCTCTTAGAAAGATCGCGCAAAAGTAAAATATATTAAATATTTTTGCTTAATGATTGCTTATGTTTTTTAAGTTCATTATATTTTTTTTTAATTCTTGTCTCAGTTTATATAACTTATGTACTGAATTTGGCAGAAAAAATTTGAATTCTGCGGTAATTAATGACAATGTGTGGTATAATTTTGTTGATCGATAATTTCAATTTGCTCACTAATAAATACAATCTTCTTTGTTCTTATAGGATGTTCTTGCATTCAAGTGATAATTCAGATCTGCAACTCACATGTCGTATCATCGAAATTACGCACATCGAGTGGGCATAGGTCCTGCACTTCAAACTGTGCCCGACTATTCCACATCAATGGACTGTTCAGAGGACAGTGACACTGCCGGTGCTTCAGGCAAACCTATTTAACAAAGGTTAAAATAATTTAAACCATTCCTCTGCCTTATTTATAACTTATTAACAACCGACAAGATGGTTTGTAACTTACATAGCAAGGAAATTGCTGCAGCCAAGAAAAAGTTTTCCTTCTTGCGCTTTTACAGAAGACGATGGAGGAATCCTGCGCTTGTGTTCTTGTCAGCTCTCTTTGTCATCGGTTACTTTTCTATGGGCCAAATTACTACCTTGGGGACCTTACTTACAAGGATCTCATTGCGACCTTGCTCCAACAGAGCTACTTCCTTGACATCGTTCTTCAACAGGCATTTGTTATCAGAAGTAATAACCAATAAGACGGCACAATTCCCAGAGGACCTCTTCACCTTGGAGCAACGCCAACATGGTGCTGTTATTCTTCACGTCATTGGGCTGGTTTACATGTTTGTTGCTCTAGCCATAGTTTGTGATGAATTTTTTGTGCCCTCCTTAGATGTGATAACAGAGAAAGCAGGTATTTCTGAAGATGTTGCTGGTGCCACTTTCATGGCTGCCGGGGGCAGTGCTCCCGAACTCTTCACCAGTATCATCGGTGTCTTTATCAGCTATGATGACGTTGGTATTGGTACCATAGTTGGATCTGCTGTCTTCAATATTCTCTTTGTCATTTCCATGTGCGCCATTTTTAGCAGAACCGTACTCGAACTAACTTGGTGGCCACTCTTCCGTGATGTCTCATTCTATGCCATAATTCTTATATTACTCATGACATTCTTCCAGGACAATGTTATTTATTGGTGGGAGGCTCTAGTTCTCCTCTGCTGCTACGGTTGTTACGTCACATTCATGAAATTTAATGAGCCATGTGAAAAGTTCATCAAAAAGCTCCTAAATCGCAATAAAGTTACTAGAGTTGGGAGCGCTGATAAGCTTATGCCTCACGTAAGTAATGCTTCTTTTTTATGTCAATTTGTAATCTAAAAATTAGATAATTATTAATATAAGTGAGAAACTACATAAACAACTCCTAGACAAAAAAGCATAAAAATACGCAATAAAGATAATTATATATTCAATTCACGATAAGAAGCTCGAACTAGTTAAATAAAACTGTTTATATACTGGAGCCTCTTATCGCTGCATGAATATATAATTAGCTTTATTTTTATGCGTTTTACATATTAAACACATGCTGTTATGTACTAAATGTCAATTAGAATAGAATGCAATTTATGTACACTAATTTTCAATTAGAGCAGAATGTGAACATAATTTGCTTTAAGATCGTGTTCAAATAGTATTTATAAATTTGTTTTAATCTATTTAATTGAGGTTTTTTGTTAAAATATTAACTATAAACGCACTCTATAATTAGTTAATTGTTTGATTTTAGTTGAAAAATTTATTTTTATATTCCCATTACAAAATAGAATTTATAAAATACAAATTGAATTTCTATTCTAACTTAAATACATTATCATAAATTTTATATTTAAAAATACTTTTTGAAATATCGGAAACTTCGAAATAATCCATCAATTCATATTTCAATACTTATATACAGTATCCTTCTCAAAGCACTTGAGAATAAATCAAACATTGTTCAGTTTTCCAACTGCCCAGAAGACATATTTTTGTTTCGATACATTATTTGAGCGCCATGTGAACAATTAAAACAAACATTTTTCAAAGTATTAATACTTCCTTTGTTCTTTGAAAGCAGTTTCACATTTTCATAGGTATGTCTCTTGAAGCTATGTTTAACTTAGATTTCAAATGACATATGTTCTAGTACCAAATGTTCTAGTATTATGGTACCAGACGTTAAATACTAACTGTTACAATTAAAACCTGAAATTAAATAATTTGCCTACAATAATATCAAAACCAAAACTTCATTGCGTTGTGTATGTCCTTCCCAAAACTAACCCGAACAACCCCTAAGACCAAGCAGGAGTACTGGTGTTAAGAACATTACACAAGACATCATAAGAAAATACTCTGAATCAAATATATATATATATAACCAAGGATATTTATTGCAGCATTATAAGGAAGACACGCAATCTTTCAACTTAATTTCGAGATCTATGGTACCAGGGTGACAACTATTTAAAATAATTCATTTAGAATTATTAATATATATTGCTATTTTCAAATATGCACCGAGATGAATTAATCAAAAATTTACACCGTAAAAATTAATATTAACTTTTCAAATGCAGTTATCAAACTCTGCTGGCCAGCATCAAAATACACAGGAAATTTTATGAATCACTGAGCATGGTGTCTTAAGTGATATTTATAGAGATTACTTAGTTCAAAGAAATTTCTTAATTTACTTAGGTAAAAATTACATACATCAATTTAGCAATCCCTTAGGCAGTTAGAAGATATTACATATTCATGTAGACCCGTTGGAGAAAAATGACTGCATTTATTCCTACATTCAATTACTCAATTAAAGGTAAAGTAGAATTTAAATTTTTATTTTTGTTCCTTAATTTGCAAAAGTTAAAGTTAATTCTCAACCAAAAATAGTAACAACTTAAAAGTAAAAAGGTAAAATTTAGATAAGTTAACAAATTTAATATTCTCTCTTAATTCATTATATATAAATTTTAAATTTACAATCCAAGTTAAAGTTAAAAGGTCCTAAATAGAGTAATAGTACAGCAGTTGCTTTATTAAACAGCCTGGATTTAAGATCCAGCAGAAAAATTTGGACTAAAAGTTAAATAGAATTTAATTAGAAATTAAATACACATATAATTACTCCTTACTTTAATAATTCATAACTGGAAAATTTTTCTTCAATTACTCAACTCTCTTAAAAATTTTAATTAGCCTTATTACTTAGGAAACATGTTCACGGAAGTTAGGTTGAAAGCTGTACTAAATTTCAGGTGAAATTAACAATCAAAAGGTAGGAGACATGTTCCACGGAATTTAGGTTGAAAGCTGTACTAAATTTCAGGTGAAATTAACAATCAAAAGGTTGAACTCACTTGAAGGAAGAATTTTGAAACTTAATTAAGCCTTGCTAGTTTATCAGATGGAACAATCTCCAGACGAGCAGCCGTTTGAAGTTGAAGCCCGAAGCTGGGCGAGATTCTAACCCGCACATAGATGATGTTAACATTCCTGAAGGATCATCCTAGTAGGAAGATGGAGAAAAAGCATAGATGTTTCGAAGCGAGAAATCTGGACCTATAGGCCGATGTGAAGAAGGTGGAAACTTGTAATTCCCGGAACCAGACTCATTCTGGCGAGTTGATGGTAGTACTCGGATCTAAGTGACCGATCAGGAAGAAGCCGGATAGCTGGATTCAAGTTGCATCCACTATGGTGTTAACGCATTGATTCGATGCGAATAAACAACATTCTAGACTCCTACACGGGGATGGTAGAGTGCGGAGGAGTATACGTTCAATTCATCGTTTTAGATGTACATCTTTAAGACGTAAACATGTCCACTACCGGACACCCCGGGTCAACATCGGCTCTTCCAGAGGAAGAAAAAGGCAGGGTCTTCTTACAGCTGCGAATCCAAGGCAAAAAGGGCTGAGCATGGCCTTGCACGACGATTTTAATCGTCCAGAATCCAGAATTTTCGAAAATCACCAAATTTGGTGAATTAGTATGCAAATCTCGCCAAACACAAAACAGTGCTGCGAAAACTTAGTTTTTCCTTCTTCACACCAAAAAAAATTCCACCCTCGCCACCCCCTTCGCCAACAAGGAGGGGTGAGGGAAAGACTGCAACAACCCTACCACGCAACCGGACGCAGTACATGACCTTGACGAATGAAGTGCTCGAAAACGACCCTTATAGCAGAATAAATTTTTAGACAAGAAATTCAACAATTTTAGCAGTTAAATGGGCATAATTCTCCAACGGGGCGACGTACAGTCATGAAAGTAGATTCATAAGAAAGCTAAATTTTTTCTCTCTAAAAGGTACAAATTTCATCCATGTGAATAAAAAGGAATTATTTTTAAATTTCAAATATTACGCAGAAAGCAACCGATTTCCCATTGTCTCCTTTTCCCGAAAGCTATTACTATCGAACGCGTAACGTAAGAATGAGAACTCTGTTTAACTCGCATAAAAATAATTGATTCAATAACGTAAGCAATACAACTCGTGAAGAAAGATTTAGAATAAGCATAAATTAGTGCATATAATTTTACTCACACAATAATTAATTAACAAATAAACTGCAATTAACCACACATTAATCCATACTTCAAAACTAACTAAAATCACTACATAACACATATCGCTGATCTTTTCCTTGATTGCATTTGTGATTTACATAACAGGCAGAAAGATTATAATTTCGATGATTTTTTACCTTTGCTGTGTTTCTTCCAAGACCAAGAAATAATTTGCAGCCATCATTTATGAAAGCAATTAAGGAAAAGGAATTTATTTTTTAAAAATTACGATTTCGTGTCCTCTTTTAAGTTGAAATTTAAATATATTTAAAATTCGTTTGTTAGGATGAATGTTATTTATGTACTGCGAAAAATTTGATGACAAGATATTTACAAAAATATGCATATGCATTTAACAAAACTTAATTCCATTTACAACTTCAAAAATAATTCTAACAGTACGTACTAGCAATCTACCTATCAACCTATCTGTTCTTTTAGAATGTGTTAAGAGTTAGGGTCTTCGTAAAAGTATTACAGTTTTCGTAAAACTGTTAGATTCTTCGTAAAACTATATCTCGTTGATATGTTTCGGTTCCATGTTCAAACTACAAACTGCTGATTTCATCCTTATGGCCATTTTAGGAAATTTTTAAACGTCCTTTTTAATGCGCGAAACTTATGTTTAGAAGCTATTACTTAGAACACGAAACTTAATTTCTTTTAAAGAAAAATAACATTTTTCTCGGGCAAACGATTTTGAAAATTAATGATTCAGATGCGGTGTCGAACATCTGAATCTGCAAATACATGTGACAGGTGACGGAGGACGGGGACCTTGTTACTAGCAGAGGTAAGCAGGTATATGTGCCACACCGTCCACTATCTTAAACCAACAGCTCCCGAGTCCCATGAGGCCTGCCTCGGGAGTGCATTTGCTTCTCTGTGAAGTCGCATGAACAAACAGGGACCTGGATGATGTTACATGAATGCGTTTTAGCTGCATGAATATATAAGCATTAGCTGTTAGAATGAATTGGTGATGCTTCTGGGTGCACGTTACCGTAATTCTTAAATAAATGTAAATACAGTAAACGCTTGCCGAACGCGGACTTGTGAAACGTGATATTGTGTACGTGTCACATCTTAATTGTCTTTATTTAATTTATCCAATGCGAGAATTTCAATTATACGTGGTGCCATGCAGAGCATCATTGTCTTAATCCTGGATAATGCTCGAGGACACGTTACTGAAGCCCGCACAACATTACATCCAAATGTAGAGGTTTTATTCCTTCTAATGTATACAATTTCCTTAATCCAAATAATGGACCAAGAAACCATAAAAACATTTAAAGCCATGTCAGGCATATTTATATATTTTAAATAAAGCACTAGACGAAGGAACACACGGCACGCTTATGGCATTTTGGAAGCAACTCTCCATAGCATATCGCACAGCAACGATTAAACTCTCATGGGATCAAGTGAATTCACGAACAATGAGTGCTTCCTGGCAACAGCTCTGGCCAGAAGTTGTCAACAGTTTTAAAGGATTTCGATCGATGGAAAATGAAGCCAAGGAAATCGTACAGATTTACAAACCGTATATTATCGTACAAAAATAGTTGGTGACGAAGGATTTTTATATGTGGAAAAAAGAGGGTTCAAAGAATTAGTCGAGAATAAACGATTGCGGATGACAAATGAGAAACTGGATGGTCTTAGAGCACTAACCGACAGTGACAGCAGTGATAGTGAAAACGATCAAGAGCCTTTAGCTTGAAAGAACTTGAACGAATTGGTAAAAAAAGTGCAGGATCTGTCTGATTTTGTGACGGAGATTGATTTAAATGAAGGCAGAATAGGATATTTTATGATAGGTAATGAAACACTTTGCATTCTTTACCGCAAATTATTTAATGAGATACACGTCAGACATTATCCCAAGCAAAAATCACCAGATATTTAAAACACCAACTGCATTATGTACCTGCTTATTAAGAGTAATCTTTTCAATTAACATCTGCTTCATTTTCCCTTTTAATGATAGTAATATTTATGTTTGTATAGATTTTACCTATTTTAATAATGTGAACTACATTCAACCATTCTTTCCATTGAAAGTTAACTTTGTGGAACACACCCTGTGGTCGGCAAGCGTTTATTGTGCGTATTATTGTAGTACATATAAGCGTTTATTTTACTTTTAGTATGTATACATATGTGTACATACTAGAAGAACGCAAAATCTTATGCGGTTTTCAGTACCATATATTCCATGTCTCATTTAGTTTGGTATGTAATATGGAACATCGTATATTTTAAATAAGATTATTTCCAGAAACTTATTTATTTTAAATAAGATTATTTCCAGGTTAGATTATTTCCAGAAACAACTAGAATTTTTACATTAAATCAAGAATTTGAGCTTTTTAAAATATTAATGACGTTCTTCCTAGACATCCTTGTATTATGATGATCATTAGTTCATACAGCTAAGACTCGGAGGGTCTCGAATTCCATTCATGGTGAATGTATAGCTTAGTTTTCAATACTGACGCTCGTCAAAATTTTTAATGAATATTCCACATCATTAAGTAATAATTAAACGCGATTTTAAGAACATAACTGCAATAGTTAGATTGTAAAAACTTATGACCTTTTTTTAATGAATGGCACTAGTCTTTTTAGTCTTTAACCACTACTAAGGACAAAAACGATGGTCTTTTTATTATGGAGTAATCGACCACCGTTACTACGTATGAAGGAACAGACAGTTCACATCTATGCCTTCTCCGGGATTCGAACCCGGGCCCTTCGGTACGGTAATTACAGTTTCTAACCGCCTTCTCGTCTGTGCGGCGAAAGCTTCAGACTTTTCTGCATGGTTCCAGTGCTTTAAAAAATAAAGAGTTTTTTACTGCTGATTTTCTCATTAGTTACTTGAGCATTTCTATCTTTTTGAAATTCAGCGTTTCTCTTCTGTATTACAAAAGAGTATTTCTCATTGCATTTTTTAAATAATCTTCATTTTGATTCAGAATTAAGACTAATTTTTCCCCTTATTATGTATTCTTAGTATTTCATGTCTATTTTGTATGTTTCATACTAAATAATTCTTAGTAAAATTTTCTCCAAATAATTTTTTAATTTGATTCAAAATTAAGATAAATTAATTTACTCATTTTACTGTGTATTGGATTTTATTGTAACATGTAAAATATATGGTTTATTTCGAATCGTGTAGGTGTAGCTTGTATCGTTATGAATGGTTTTTAATTTAATTTGTTTCTTTCTGTTTCTTCCTTTTTTCTACATCTAATCATATTTCTTTCTTTTCTTTATATATGTACACATATTTCCTTCTTTCCTATATATGTCTACAAATATTCCTACATATATCTACTTTTTGTCTGTTTGTATGTACATAGTATCCTATTAAGACGTAAGAATTCTTTAAAATGTTTGAATGATTTGTGCTTTATAAACTCAAATAAGATTTCTCTATTTGAATTTAGAGTAAATATCTGAAACTCAGAAAGAAACTTAGTATTTTCTGAAACTCCAAATAATTCATATTGATAATGTGCCGAAATTTTTGCTTATAACGCAAACAACAATTCTACATATATTTGCAAAACTTTAGGGACATATTTGCTCGTGATTCCTTTATTCGCATAATTTACATTATTTCTTGAATAATGTACAGTTGTATTTCTTTAGTAGTAAATAAATGTTTTATTCAGTCTATCTGAATAAAGCTGATTCCAGATGAAAGTTTGATCGAAGTTACCTCGAAAATGTTGCACTCAGTTAATATAAATATTTGCAAAATGACACGTAAAATTGTCCTACGAATTATAACTATAATATTTTAATTATTTCAATACTACCTTTAGTTTTCATTTATTGACTTTAAATGACTTTATAAGCATTTTAGCATTAACTATTTCTTTCTTTTTTTTTTGCTTAAAATTTATATATTATCGATTTCAGTTAATATTTTCCGCTAGCAATTTAAACATGCTATCCAATATCTTATATTTATTTAGGCCGCAATCATTTATTAACTTTGACATTATAAGCACTGTTACCGATGATATTTTGCAGACACGATTGTCTCTGTAAACAGTCAGAATTGCAAAGTCACTGTCAAATGCCATAGCAACTAAATACTCGCATAACACACATAACTATTCGTTGAGGAACGCTATTTTTCAGGAAGAACTTATGAAATATGTATCTTCCTATTAATGAAAACTTTTATCGTTATTACATATATCAGGTAACATATCGGGAAAAAAGTAAATATTTGCCAGGTTGTTTAACTTCAAGCGACTACTACTTATTTAGTTTCAATTTTATTTTCTACGCGAAAGTATTTCTGAGAAAATAAAAATGGTAAAAAGCAAAACATTATGTCAGGGAACGAGATGACATTCAGCATCAACATATAAAAAAACTCAAAATTATTTTGTGATATTTAAAAGCTAAAAAGCTGCAATAAAACATAGCGACATTAAACTGGAGAAGTAATAATACTGCGGAAATATTTAGTTTTTGACTTCAAGAAAATGTACATGTGTTTTTCTTGTCCTGTAGTGAGTTTGCAAGTGCTTAACCTGTAAGTTACAACTGCTTCTTTTTTGTTTAAAATGTGTTTAGCTAAGTCTTTTCCAAATTTTTCGACACTTATATGGCCATGTATTGGCACAGTAATACAGGGTGTTTATAAAGTCCCGGACCCATTTTGATGTTTAATAACTCATAAAATAATAAAGATAGATTAAAATTAATAACATAAATGGTTGGATAGACTCAAAAGTTTCATGACCCTTGTCAATGAACTTCCAGGTGTGCCTCCTTCGTCGCACGGAGAATATCAAGTCGATATTCAATTTCACGCCAGGTACCGGCAAGCATGTCGGCATCCACAGAGGCTATTGGGTTGTCATTCTGGCTTTTAGGTCATCAATGTTAGACACTCTCCTCCTGTAAACGTTGCCCATTACAAATCTCCAAAGGAAAACGTCTAGCGGCGTTCTGTTAGGTGATCTGGGTGGCCAAGGAATTAGACCTTCTCGCCCGATCCATCTTCCTGTAAAATGGTCATTCAAAAAACTATGAACGATGGTACCCCAATGAGGTGGTGCACCATCTTATTGCAAAAAGACGTGTGGCTGAAGCTCTTCAAGTTGTGAAACAACGAAGTTTTGCAACACGTCTAAGTATACGACTGATGAGACCGTCTTTTCTGTAAAAAAGAAAGGCCCGATGACTCGGTCGTGCATTAGTCCACACCGCACATTAACCTTTGGGGAATCCCTTTGTGCCTCTTGGTATTCATGGGGATTTTCAGATCCCCATATGCGCACATTATGGCGATATCTGAAAGGTACAGATATTTAGACTGGAAAATGAAATTATCTGAAATTAACCACACGCGGAGACGATATTTGCAAAAGTAAAGATATTCAAACCTGAAAAAGAAAATATATAAGTTATTCCATCGATAAATACCATAAGTTTGTTTATATCTTCATTATTTTATGAGTTATCAAACATCAAAATGGGTCCAGAACTTTATAAACACCCTGTATAATACATGTTTATTCGTCCATGATGATGTAAAACGTATTTATTCATCCATGTATTAACCATTCAGCCCTGCAAATGACGCCACTGTGTGAAACATAAGGCCTTTAATTTAGTAGACCAGAATTAAGTAGTAGTAAGTAATTTAGTAGACCAGAATATAATTCTCTTAATATTGCAATAAGGTAATATATGCGACCTTTAATTTGCCTTTCAAATTTAATTAGACTGCAGTTCCTTAACAAATTAGCAACTGAAAATAATAATCAAACTTTTTAACAAGTTATATATTCCTTATAATTTAATAGTATTATAAATCACTACATATTATAAATCAAAATATATTTAATTCTTAATATACACAAATTTCAACTTTATTACACTTTTGCAAGGTAATATCAATTAACATAATATGTTTCTAAAGCCATACATCAGTTCCTGGTACAGAATCGGGTACCGCTCTGCTATAGGGACCGGAGTTGTCGACAAATGTTTTGCTAAACTCAGAAAAAGATTAGTTCTTATAAAGCCGACAATTTTTAAAATCGACTTTACTATGTTTACTTTTTTAAAAATGTAAAAGAATGTCTTTTCAAAATTGGCAAACGAGAATACAAATTCTAAAGATGTAACGGTCACTTGTGTTTTCATTATCATTTTATTTACCATAAACGTGAAAATTTGGGACTTACCCAGTGATTAAATATCTTCCATACATTCTTTTCAAGGACGGGGAATTATTTAATTTGAAAGAAAGTGCACGAAAAACCAAAAAAATGAAGCTCTATACTTCAATTTGAAGGAAGCACCACAATGAAGATGTGAAGATATAAAGTGCCAAAAAAAAGGATTACTTTCTCAAAACTGATTTGAAGGATCGAGAATTATTTTCTTAGCGGCAATTCGTTTCGTTTATGCCTGGCGTTTGGAATTAACTTCAGTTGAATTTTATCACTATCAACTCTATAGGAATCATCGCATTGGTTTTGACAGGAACATTTATATAAGGGAAGCTTGTTGCCATGCATTAATCGCTAGACAATGAGTTAAAATAGGTAGTCCTGATAATATTGTCGATGTTGATAAAAATCTGTTTCCGCGTCGAAACACAAAGCTGGTCCTATCCTTCCTCTCGTGGATGTGCGGCAGGATTTGCCCCAAAACAAAAGTTAGTTGGTATGCCTAACCGCTGTGTCACAACCTTGTTTAAAGTTATTGAAGAAAATATTTGTGATTGCACTATAATATACTTATAAGGTATATCTCCCACATTCTTAGCGTGCCTTCGTGGTGTAGTGGTCAGCACACTGAGCCGGTATTTCAGAGGTCCGTGGTTCGATTCCCGGCGAAGGCCTTGCATATTTTTCATGACTCCTGCTTCGAAATAAACCTAATGTCTCTACAGTGGCGCCCGAACTAAAAGGGTTGTGGATGATGACTCTCCACACCCAGGATTTGGCGACTAGGTCCCCTAAAACCCTAGTCGCCCTTTAAAAAGGGGAGTATATAAGGTATATCTCCCACATTCTTAGCGTGCCTTCGTGGTGTAGTGGTCAGCACACTGAGCCGGTATTTCAGAGGTCCGTGGTTCGATTCCCGGCGAAGGCCTTGCATGTTTTTCATGAATCCTGCTTCGAAATAAACCTAATGTCTCTACATACTTAGACTGTCGGAAAGGCTATAACACTGAAGAATAAGAAGAGGCCGGATTTGAAAATTATACGTAAACCCTTAAATATAATTTTACCTATCCGGATACTATTTGTAATACGCAAACAACTATTAAAATGTTATGGGGCAGTGCGAAATGGCAAAATAAACTTCAACGCGGCAGTCACCGTAACCAGTTAAATTCTTACTTAATTGAGTTTATATGGCGGTAGCACGCTCCTAGTGCAAATGTTATTAAAGTCACTTTAAATGGCATCAGAAGTTTCATGCCTTTGAGTTAATCTTAATTCGCTAACCTAATTTATTTTCCCCGATTTCTTTGGCAGGTTGTTTAATTTACATTAAAATTTCTAATTTTACTAATAACCGTCACATTGTTTTTTTCCGTTGGAGTTTTCTTCAAGTTGACGTATCGCAAATATTTTTCGATTACTTTTATGCTTCTAATTTCTCGCCAGATCATCAGATTTTGGCGATATCTAATCCTGTTCCGATATCAGAAGAGTATCTTTCGGCTCGGGATCTCTATCCTGGGATCTTTTGGCCTGTTTCAGTTTATATTTAGTACTTAGCAATTTTAATATCTTTACCTCCACTCCATGTTTTTCCAGTTCTATAACATAAACGTCATTGCAATAAATTTTCATATTACCAAAAATAACTTGAAATAACCAATGAATAATTCGTGATCCATATATTGCAAGAACGGAACTGCAATATTTAAGTGGGTATAGCACTTGTGATTTAAGGAAACCTTGAAAATAATTCTCATTGGGAGCACCACTAGTTTCATTTTATAATAACAATAAATAACCGCAAACTATTTTCAATGACAAAGAGATATTCTAAATGAGGCTTTTAATACTGAAATACAAAAGAGACATGTAATTTTCACAAACTAAAGTTAACCACTTTTGACAACAAAAAAAACAGATTTTAGTTTAAGCAAAGCTGCATCATTTTGTTTTTGATAATTTTAATTTTCATATTGCAATTTACTTGATCGCTGAGCAATCGGAAAGAAGTTATTCAAAATATTTCTTGACATTTATTTATATGTTGCTAATATTTATTGTTTCTTGACTTGATAATCTAATGTATTATCCCAAGGGCAGTAATTTAAGCTGAAAATAATTTATTCGCATTTCAATTTATTTTATTTACATTACCTCTATTATTTAATTACTGTAAAAAAGATTCAGTTGCTTTATTCCTGTTTTTCTTCGCCACAGTATATTTTTTTTCTTACCACACCCTTAGCATTAAGCAATGCTTAAATTAACGTTTAAATAGTTAATATTTTATAATGTAAACTCTGTATTAAATACACTATCTATATTTTTTAACAGTATGTTGTGGCAGTATAGAAGTAAGCATGACTGAACGTACTCATGCTCTCAGTGTCAAAATTCAAAATTTCCGAAGCTAACAAAAGAGACAGGCAAAAGCGTTCTGCTATAAAATGAATGGAAATTTTGTTCAACAAATTACTAAAGAAAAAAATGCCTAATGCTTCACAGGAAACCGATCTTCATTCATCACAGATATGACAGCAACAAAATTGCGTTTACCATGTTTTCAGTTTATAGTTAGATGTAAAATCATCCGATACATCAAAAGGGATATAGGTAATAAAAGTAATGTTAATATGATTCAGAATTTTAGACAACAATCCTCATAAACAGCAAGTACTGCCTATTAAATGACAAAATATTAAAAGCATTCAGAAAATAATTCTTGAGCTGTGTTGGATATAATACAAACTCGAGATTGGCATATAGGTCCACCAACGGCCGAGCGGTAAAGTCGCTGAACACGGGTAGTTGAAACCGAGGTTCGATTCCAGGCGAACTGGCTGTTTACAAGGGCGTTTTCAGTTTATTCCTATGTGTAACTTGTATAAGAGCCAGTAAGGCAGACAACCCTAGTGAACTCTGCAATAATCAATTAAACCAAACCAACCAGATTAGCATTTTTTAACGTGGGTACTAGCCATTTTTGGGTTTTACCGCTGCTAAGGCCAGAAACGGTTGTAGTTTTATTATGGAGGGACCAAATAGGGGCAACCGTTACCTCCTATGAAAGAACAAACAATTTGTATGCATACCTTCTTCGAGATTCAAACTTGGGCTCTTCGGTACTGCAGTTAGATTCACTAACCACTTTTCCTTGTGGGTGGCATCAGATTAGCATAAGCCTCGATAACTCAATCATTTTGTCTGTTCCTGCTGTTTCTTTTGTAACGAAAATGTCCAGCTGACTAGTGCTTCTGCTTCAGCAATTAATCAGAGTTAAACGTTGTTCTTTGACAGTTTTAAAGCTTTTGATTTTATCTGATTGTTTCCGAAGTCATTTTGTAAATTCAAAATTTCGAAGTTAAGGACACTAGAAGGGCCTACTATCAACAGAACAGAAAAAGCTACTGAACACTAGTAGTTCGTTCTGGGGTTCGAACGAGAACGGGCTGGCTGCATGGACGTTTTTGTGATTTTTTCTCTTGTGTAACGAGCCAGTTTCCCTTAAAGCATCCTCTACGGAGCGTCCCTCATTTTCATGTAGTGCCTAATGGCTGAGCATATAATAAATGAAAAGAGGAAGTTAGAAGCTCGTTCATCGCCTGCGCATATTCAATCCGAATTTCGCTACAAAGCTTGCTGTAAATATATTCATTGACTGCGTATAATTTCCTGTAAGTATACGCCGCTACGTGATGATCCTTAAACATATAATTCATAAACTGTTAAGGATATAGGCATTTTCAAACACTTTTTATAAATACCATATCTTTCACATTGTTTACAGTATTTAAATTCTTAATATTGCAAGTATTTTATTTATCTTTCGTTACCAGTAGTATTTTCTTAAATGCTGATATGGGACATGTTTCTCTATTCATCTCTTTTCTTGTTAATCTTGCATCATCGATTATTTTTCTGTGGTATTGTATCTGCCCTTCTTCTGTCGTCTATCAGTTTAATTTAGGACCCATTCGCTTCTTGAGTCATTCAACATAGTTTTGCACTTTAGTTTGCATACATCTTCTGTTCATATGAGTGCCAGCTAATAACACACTGTTCGACATAGAAAATGCAGCACCAAGAAGGAGTGGCCAAAAAGTGATGAAAATTGGAAAAAAGACAGAGACAGCAAGCAGCAATAAGTGATCTTTATTTCAAAATGATAGTCAGAATACAGAGCGAGAACGGCGTCGGCTCAATAGGATAGTTGATAGTTGACGGGGGACGTGTGCACCACCCCTCTACCATAATGGTTAATTGGTAAATGCAGCACGTCCACCACTATCTAGAGCCGAGAAGCCATTTATTGAATATAAACAAACAAAGTTACAATGCCAAACAAGGGCGAGGTATTACAAAGATGTGGTATACAATATTGTAAAAATAACACTATATACGTATTAAAGACACAGTATTAAAGAGAATTAAAGATAAGCTAAAATACGAAAACATTTAACAACCTATACCATGTACATTACTGACTACACATAATTCATAAAAGAAGACTTAAGCTGATTAAAAGACATAAAAGGTTAACATTCATCATTTAGCAAGATGATAAATATTTAAAACAGTGTATGCCTGTACAATACAAAAGTTGAGATACAAATGCAACTACGAGAGAGTGTAATATATGACAAAAAGCCCCTTATTAATATAGTTTATGATTGTTACATTTGAAGAAAGAGATAATATAAGACTGAATTTAGTCAATAATTTAGAAGCGATATGAAATTGGTAAAATACAACTTGTGGTACAAAATAGTTAAAATGTCAAAACGAATTATGATGTAAAGTAATTGATAAGTTCCAAACAACTTATCACTCAATATATATTAAATAAAAACTCATATATTCATTATTCAAAACCTTGTACAAAAACAACTTATAATTCGAATTGGCATAAGGATCATATATTCATTATTTAAAACCTTGTACAAAAACAACTTGTAATTCGAAATAGCATAATCATCATTATTCAATACTTTAGAATTAATAGTAATTTGTACAGGACAAAGTGCAGCTTATAATTTAAAATAGCACAGTTATCAGCACATCCTATGATTTAATACAGCTAATGAATTCCATACGATCTGTGACTCATTACATTCAGCTTATGATTTAAAATATTTAAAGAGATTAATACCATTCAAGTTAAAGTGTCTCTAATAAAATTGAGGATTCAATACAATTATCAATACTTTGATGGAATATTACAGTGTAGTATTAAAATACTAAATACTAAACAAGACAAAACTAAAATATTAAGTACAAAACATAAATACATAACGATGTGCAATTCTAAACTTATTGTTCAATATCATATTACTAGACAATTAAAAAAAAAATTCTTAGTATACAATATTTTGTAATATAACGCTATATGTTGCATTATAAATAGAAATTAAGCTATACAGATTATATGCCATACAAAATTAGTACTGAACCTGTGCTTCCAGACAAAACAATACGATACGTTTCACCAAAATTAATATATAATTAAAAGTCAACACAGTACGAAGCATAACTCATGATGCAATAACACAGGAATCGATACAACCTATAATTTCAGTAACTGTGATAAAATGTAAGATACAGTACAATTATAATTATCAATATTACCAGTATACTTATAAATACTTTGATGCAATATTTCATTGTCGCACTAAAACCAGGATATTAAACAATACGAAACTAAAATACTAAAATACAATACTAAAATATTAAAATACAAAACTATATACAATTTTGTACCTATTGTGCAATATTATATTACTAAAACAGTTCTTAAAATACAATATTTTGTAGTACAACACTATGGAATAAATGAAATACTAAGATACATGATGAAAATATTGAAATACAAAACAATATGTAAATATGTACTTATTGTGCAATATCATATTACTAAGGCAATTCTGAAAATACAATATTATGTAATATAGCACTATAGCATGTATCACAAGCAATTCATTCGATATTATGTGACGGAAACTATTCTTAGTATACAAACACAACACCATAGAATGCATTATAATCAAGAGTACATAATAACGATACATAAGAGGGCTAGAATAAATATTTATACAAACTATACTTAATACCGTAACAAGTACGTAACCTGAACGTTCAGACAAAGTAGTACAATACATTTCACAAAAATCAATATAATTTTATATTCAACTCGATACAAAATAACTCATGATGTAATACAACTTAACAATCAATACAGCTATAATTTCAATATAACTTATGTTACAGTATAATTAAATGAGAATATCTAAGATGCAAATTATATTTCAATACAACAAATAGTACTCTGATGTGACATTAAATATTCTATAAATACCCATTGTCAACCAAAGCACCCCTAAAGCTATTGAAAGTATACGGTGCATAGAAATTTAGTACATTTTGATATAAATCTGTGATAGTATATAAGATACAATACAAAATATAAGATACTGTGCATAGCAATACAGTACATTTTAATATAAATCTAAGATGCATCATAAAATTATATTATGTAGCCTTGTCATACGGCACAATAATACTTTTAATGCAACATTTAGTAATTATATTTATAATAATAAGAGATAGAAATTATACAGAATACAATACTTATACTGCAATATAATATTTAGAAGATGATTTACACTCTTTGTAATTTGACACAATACGTATGATATATTATAAGACTTATAATAATATATAAATACAAAGACACAACAATTCTTGCATAAAGATACATTAGAAGTCACTAATCTATAATAAGACATTACTGTGTACTCAATATGTTGCAATAGTTCAAAATGAGATTTGCACATAAGTTCAG
This sequence comes from Stegodyphus mimosarum, assembly GCA_000611955.2. Lineage (NCBI taxonomy): Eukaryota > Metazoa > Arthropoda > Arachnida > Araneae > Eresidae > Stegodyphus > Stegodyphus mimosarum. Next base: position 940,660 of record KK115271.1, on the reverse strand, counting down.
TACTTCATATCAAATGACAGAATGAATTGAATTACTACACTGTAACAGTACACTTATTCATAAATATTGAAGATCATATAAACAATATTACTTTTTAGCAAGAGAAACACTAGATATATGCACATTACAAAATAATTTTCAAACCTCTTATATTACTTGACATAAGTCTGTGCCTGTGTCAAATAAAAAGTCTGTGCATAGTCTGTGCATAAAAGTTTGTGTCTTAGTAAGTTTTTTTACAAGATATTTTTGTTTGATTAAAAACTTTTTAAAAGCTCTAGCGTTTATAGCAGGAAAGGGTATATGGAAATTCTGGGTGAGGGGACAGGTGGTAATGTAATGTTCCGGATCACCCAGATCCCCACACACACATATGTCAGTATTTGTTATTGCAAATTTATTGAAATAGCTAGGGAAGGGTCCATGCCCTGAAACATAACGTACCACTTGAGGATTTGTAATATGCCTGTTATATCTGTTAATATCTACATAGGATATGAATTCATATGTTCTGCGACCAGTGTCTGTGGAATCCCATTCTGACTGCCATTCTGATAAAGTTTTCAGAAGAACTGATCGTTTCAAATAGGAGTATGGCCATGAAATTTGTAGATTATCTACATCACTATTTCCAGTCGCAGCCTCTTTTGCGAGTGTATCCGCCATAGTGTTACCTGTATCAGCAGCATGCCCCTTTGTCCATGCAAGCATAATGTTAACAGGGCTCGCAGTAAGTAGTTCCTGCTGGTTTTGAAAAATTATCGAAGAAAAATGCTTAGGATTTTGTATTGCATATAAACAAGATAAGCTGTCAGTTATTACAATACTTTCTAACTCAGTAGATGTTTTAATAAATTTTATAGCTTGAAGGAGCGCAGTCGCCTCAGCTTGAAAAACGCTATTTTGAGGCTGTAAATGACACAACCATTTATATATTTGCTCATTATTATAGAATGCCACTAATGCACATCCTGTTTGGTCATCCTGTTTTGATCCATCTGTATAGATCCTCAAATTAGGTTGTCTAGGAATAGTTTCATCCTTAAGGTAGACAGATATACCACGTAGGACCACCGCGGACAGCCATGCCCGAAGAAACACGTCTAGGCATAGAGTCAATATAAGTGCGGATGGTGTCCTGAGGCATGGCTCTCTATTCCCTTTCAACCATTTGCTACAGTTCGTCTTCTGAACGAGGCAGGGGCAAAGTCTGCAAACCGCGTCCAATCACATCCCACACATGTTCCATTGGTGACAGGTCAGCAGAGTACGGTGGCCAGGGAAGCATCTGTATACCTTGCAGAACATGTTGGCAGATGCGAGCACTGTGTGATCGGGCGTTATCCTCCTGAAAAACTGCATTAGGCAGCCCCTGAAGGTAGGCGATTGCCACCGGCCGCAGTACATTATCCAAGTATCGTTGGGCCGTCATAGTGTCCTGAATACGAACTACAGGTGACCTGGAATCGTAGGCAATAGTGCCCCAAACCATTATGCCACGTTGTCGCGCGGTGGGGCGTTCCACAGTTACTGCCGGACTAGATCCGCCTCCACGTCGACATCACACACGTATGCGGCGACTGTCACTGGATAAACAGAAGCGTGACTTATCTGAGAACACGACGTTTCGCCATTCTGTCATTCACATCGCTCCAGTCCACCACCATTCTAAACGTTGGCGTTTTTGCTATGGGGTCAATGGCAGTCTTCTTAACGGACGCCGTGAGTGCAGGCTATGTTCAACCAATCGAGGGGAAACGGTTCTGGTCGACACGGGAACATCCAGGGTATCTTGCACATGCTGCAGAATCGCGGTACAAGTGACTTGCGGGACCGCCACAGCTTGTCGGCTGTTGCGTCGATTCACACGTTCTGACGTTACTCTGGCTGCACCTGCACCCCTCCTTCTTCTCACATTCGCTTGTTTCAACCGTGTTCGCCATAGTCGAGGCACCGTGCTCGCATCCATATGGGTATCAGCTGCGATTTGACGTAACGTCCAACCCGCCCTTCTCAGTCCGATCACCATACCCCTCGTAAAATCGTGTATCTGCTGGAAGTGCCTTCGTTGACTCCGGCCTGGCATTCTCTCCTATTACAGGTATCCTCCGGGACAAAAACCAACTTTCTTCGATATTTCGCCTGGCAGAAATAACGACATGAATATTGCCCATTCTGCACGTTCCTTCCCTCACATCTTACTTCATGTGCGTCGCATTTCACATCATTCGCATAACTCAGTGACCTGCGTCTACTCTAAAATTTGCATAAATTTCTGACCACTCCTTCTTGGTGTTGCATTTTCAATGTCCAGCAGTGTATATGAGAACGACGATTATTATTTTAGAAATATAATTTTAGTTGTGATAGAGATCTTGGTATTGTCGACTGGTCCTCTTGACCTTTGAATTCTCAGCTAAGAAGATTATGTAGTAACACGGTAGCTTCGGCAGCGTTATCATAAATTTACCTGTACGGAATGTGCATAAAAATATTCATCTGCGTGTTACGACTACAAAAAGGAAACTGTTTCACAAACTGAAAAAGGAAACTATAAGATTTTTGCAGTTTAATGATAAGCGATACTCTTATAAAACATACCAGACAACAGAAACAGCATTAATGGAAAACGTGGCAACATGGAACTGAATTAATTGAAAACTTTGTGACCCTGTGTGGTCAAATGAAATTTATGCGTAGTAAATTTTCTTTTCGAGGATGGACTTGTTGGTCAAACTCGAAACGGTTCTTTGATATCACTGTATTTTTTGCATATGTTTGTAGAGTTCTTCACTTTTATTGTGTTAGAAGAAGTGTCGAGGAACCTAGAGAACTGTTAAGCGAATGATCGCTTAGTTCAAAGGACAGAGATCGTAAACTTAAGAAAGGTTAATTATCCTTTATTCACTCAAAATAAGATTAAAGTCGGTCTCTATCTTGGAGCTTACAGCAAAGCCTCCACTTGGGCTTAAACTTCAAAGTGAGAAATAAAGACTAACTAATGTCTAACTAAGAGATTTAGCCGAAGCTAACACAATTCTAAAGTAGCTGGCCTGTAATCTTAAACTAGCCGGTGAACTATCCAAAGGCACGTGCTAATACTACCGAACGTAACAACAACTTAGAGAGACCTAGCCCAAAGGCAAACGCGCTCTATTCAGCCTTCCTAATTCTCTCTCCCGAAGTCAGTTGACCTTCCTTTTGATACTATCTCTTCCTCATTTGCATTCAACGCGTTTCTAAAAGCTCATTGTGGTAGGGAATTGTAAGTTGAAATGAAGTAAGATAGAATAAGTTCACTAAATTAAAGTAACGGTTAATAAAATTAAAATATACCTTACATGTTTATGAATAACATTTGTGTAAATCTGAAGTGTAAATATAAGGAAACAGATTCGTTTAATTTTTTTTCAAGTCATCAATCCATCATAACTGAAGAACTCTGAGACTGCACAAGAAAAAAAAAATAAATTTCACTGCTGTCGTATTTTTTTTAAATGAATGAGTTTGTTTTTTCTTAACGTTATTTCCCTGGGAATACAAAATAAAGGCGCATATATTTTATTGATTTTTGAATTTCAAAGTATTACTAATATAAGGAAAAATATCTGATGTGGCCAGCAGAGGATCTTCCGCCATACCTATGTTTTAAATAGCAACAAGTAAATTATCACATCTGGTTGATCATTGGTAAACGAAATCTAATTAGTTGTACCAATAAGTTCTGTGAAACGAAATTTTGGATTATTTTTTGCTAGACATAATTGGCCATATGTAAACACTTGTTTTCCTAAATTCATACCAAAGTAATCAAGCTTTTTACCGTTTTCGTTTTTATTAAAAATTTCATTTTATTGGTCAGTGGAACAACGTATGACTTACTTCATTTATAATTAAAGAAAATTTATAATTAAAAGTGTTTATAATATATTTAAAGTAAATAGTTTGAAAAGAATACCATAGTTTAATTTTGTACGATGTTATTTCTGTAGTATCAACAAATGTACAAGTAGTAGATTCATTTTATTCTGCACGTATATCCTCGCGATATTTAGGTATCCGTAAACAACGCTCCTTCAACTCCAACAATATGTTATGATTTATATATGCAATAAAATATTATGTTAATTGCTTGCTGCAAAACTGTTATGGGGTTAAAGTAAAATATTACTTCCAGATACTCATTGAAAACTCTTATGGACTTCAAGTACCACTTCTGATTGTCTGATTTTATCCAAAATCTAAATATCTCTTTGCGTGAATGCAGAAAGCTTTAACACAGAAAACATAAATTTTGGAAAATTTTGATATAAGAGTTACGTTGGATGAAAGAAACGTCACACATATGCACACAAACAAACACCATTGAAAAAATGCTGGGATTCTAATCCACCCCGATTCAATGAAAGCTCTCTCTCTATCGAACCTTTGGACAGAAAACATTATCTCCTTTACCTATGTATGCATTAGGTTTGGCGGGAGGTAAAAAACAAATAAATATTATCTAATTAGAGTCATTAAGCAACACATTTATCCCAATACCCTATTACATTTCCAATGTGTATATGTTTCGCTGTGAAATGACACCTAGGTATGAAATCTTGAAGATGTTTTAAGTTTAAGAATCATTGTACCAGTTTTTACATTCAATTAATATTTGTGATTTCATCAATGTAAGTAATCCGCTCTGCACAGTCTCGCCCATCATACAAACGTTGCTTATTTATTCACATGCTTAAACGTTTAATATATAATAATAATCCTTGTATCTATAAAACCTTGACTTCTACAAAAAGTTATTTTTCTTTACTCTTATTAAAAGGCATTAATGTATTAAAGCATCCTAAATATTGATTAACGCTTTTAGTGGAAAAAGCTTTTATGTATAACAAGCAGATAATTTATTATGTCATTTGCTAAATGGAAAGCAAATATGCATAGCAACACACTTAGGGGTAATTTACTCTCATGGTTAAATAAAGGACAGCAATATATTTATTTTGCATGATTAGCAAACCGATTTACGAAATGAAAATTTATTTCTTTAGCAGATGCTTGAAATATATGATCAGAATTATCAGTTTCATCTTTGGTTTGGTAACGCATTAACTTTGTTTAGAATTTGAGTGAATATATTGCTCTTCTTGGTACTCTTCTGTTATCGGAACCCGATTCAGAAATGTGTGTATGCATGACATATTTACGTATGTATGTGCGTATATATGTACCTATATACATAGGTATATGAACACATCCATTCATCCATAAATGCACACATAGACACATTTCTGTATGCGGTCCCGATAACGAAGAGTACCCGCCCCGCTTCTTTCACATGTTGAGCTCAGTCAAGAAAAAAAAATATTTTTTTTTATATTTTATGCACATATGTATATAGATGTACACCGCACAAAAAAAAGGTACAGTTCTATATCTTAAGTTCCACTGGGCCGACTGACAAAATTCATCTTGCGTTTTTCATGACTGGAAAGCACGACTTAGGATATATATTAGATTTATATATAGCATTCTTCTAACTTTGCTATTTTGACACAAAATCGGTCTTTTTCTGAAATGACATGCCAGTCTTTTCTCCATATTTCGATTTTACGACTCAAATTATGCCAAACTGCCAGGTTTTGTAAAAGTCGCAAGAGTAGTTTTGAAAAAATTAGCTCTCAAAATTTTAGCTCCTCAATGATAATTGAATTTGATATATATTTATTAATATATCTTTTTTTTTCTTAAACTCACTTGATTCCTTCTTCCAGAATTTGAAATTTAGTCTTAATCCAAACATAATTAGCACATTTTGGATGATTTATTTTTTAAATTTGTATTTTTAAATATTTTATAACTTTTTGGAAAACATTATTGTATTTGTAACCTATAAAATTTTTTGCATCGTCTTAAAGCAGATGTATTTCTAGGCACACCTGCAAAAAGTATTTTATTCAAAATATTCTAAGATACACATGAAATAACATATTGGCAAATTTTGAAATTTGGCATCTTTTTGTTTAGCAATAATAACGTCAAATGTGTTTTACACAATTTGTTAAAATTTTTTTAAAGTATAAACGATGACTTTTTCCCTCTCGTCTGCCATGCAAAAAAAAAGAAAGGCAAAATAGGTTTCTATAAATTAAGATGTTCGTCAAGTCAATTATTCTTGACGCAAACTGAAAAATATACTCCAAGATAAAGTTTTGAATTTCTCCGTAAATTTCGAACCAAAATTTGCAAAATTTAATATTTAGGCATAATATGAGTCATAGAATCGAAATATGGAAAAACATTGGCATGTCATTTCAGAAAAAGTCCGATTCTGTGTCAAAATACCTGTTAGAATAATGCTACATATAAATTTAATATATATTCAAAGTCACGCTATTCAGACTGGAAAAACGCAATTTGAATTTCGTCAATCGACCTAGTAGAACGGGAGATATAGAACTGTTCTTTTTTTTCTTTTTTTTCCCTCCACAGTGTACATAAATATGTCAAATGACATTACGTTTGTTAAATTCTTCATTTTAATTGGAAACCTATTATTCTCGAACTTACTTATCCTCGAAAAGCTCTGGATTCGTTAAAATTTACTTTTAAATAATTATTAATTGTGTTATTACATCAGCAGCTTGCTATAATCAAGGAGTTCCGCTCTGAGTTTTCGGAAATACATATTTCTGCTGTTTCAGTTGGCTCGCCATTCAAATTTACGAAAATTGCTGACCGGACTAACGCATAAATCCATAAAGCAGAAAACATCTGCAGCATTGCAGATCACTGTACATTGCAAATTATTGTACATTAGCATTCGTATGACTTAAAGATCTATACTATTTCCAAATGGATTAGCAATTTCACTTTATTGGACAATTCAAGTATAATTAGTAAGTCAAATGATGGATAGATCACAAATTTATTAATTTTGAAATATTACAAAAATATCATTTAATCCTATGAGACTGAAGTATTAAAATATTTTTAATAAACACTTAAATAGCAAACTAGGCGGCAAACAGCATAAGGATATAAAAAGCTGAGTTGAAAAGACTGCTGAAAACAAATAATTTTTTTTAACATTACATGAAAGTGATTTTTAGAAATAAGTGTGTATTTACTTGTAGAAATTTATGTTTGTATCATGTATTAATCCTTTTCTTGAAGGAAAAAGGTATGCATTTGGAAACATATAGATTGTAATTTCCTGGAAAATCAGGCCTTAGTATAAAAAAGAAAGATGTTTTTGTAGAAGGATTAGATCCTTCTGCAAAAACATAGAGTAGTAGTAGTATCCAGTAGAGCTTTTTCTTGTGGATTGTTGAACAGATTAATAGGATTTTGTTACTGGAAATAATTAAAGCAAAAAGAATGGATGTCAATACGTTTTCATGTTTTGTCATTTGTATTATTTGCAGTAATTTGCGTTAAGTTAACGATACGTCATATGCGTAATAAATTGAGATCGATAAAATTAATAAAACTGAAAAACGTATGATTCAATATCTGCTTTTTACTTTCTTAAAGAAGACTAGTCTTGAATCAGATTACTGAGCACTTCGTACACAGATAAAGACTTTAAGAACTAATACGAATAAAACATCATTAAGACGGCGATACGTTGGATAAGTGATGTTATATACTGTCGAGTGATGACGTCATTGGTGTTGCTCACATCTGACCGAACAGTAGAAATGTACAAAAGAATCGTATAACCTTATTCATAAGTTAACGAATTAGAATGGATCGATGTTAAAGTTATCCGATGTTGTCGACAGTGTTCGAATTTGTTTCTAAAGCCCAAAACACATTTTTCTGCTGAAATGTAATTTTTTTCTTCCCGAATCGTTTACTAGTTTTGCGAAGCTGCCGAATTCTGTTTACGGACAGTTAAATATCCAGAACATTTTGTGCAATAAACCTGCCGGTACATTCCCTAGCACTGAAGAAAGAACGATTGTGCGATCTAATTAAAATATAGGCAGGCAAAATCGCACTTTTATGGAATCAGATCGGAACCCATCGCTCACTGAACCGAATCATATCTTTTTTATGATTTCCCGTTCACTAAAAGTAATTTTGATAGAAAAAACATCATGATCAAGAA
>KK115271.1:907230-932527 GCA_000611955.2 Stegodyphus mimosarum | reverse complement strand
AGCGAGGATGTAGGGGAACAGTGGAAAATTCGAACGAGTAGGGAGATCGAAAGACCCGACTCAATCAAACATTAACTCTTGATTCCTTTGAAGAGATATTACATTAACTCTTGATTCCTTTGAAGAGAAAATCTCCTTTCTACACAGAATGAACAATAAAAGCCTAAAATAGTTTTTATTTTTTCAAAAAGTTGAAAAACGCTAAAAACTAAACTCTTTTGAGAGAATAAATATTCCTTTCTTCCCTAAAATGAGAATCGAGCTTTTCTGGCGTGCTCCCAACAACAGCTCGGTTGGTAAACTCTAAAACAGATCCACTTTTAAAAATCCGTTTAAGATTTTTTAAAGATCCACTTTTTTTCTCTTCTGTTCTAGATCCACTTTTTTTTTCGCAAATCAGTCATTAGTTCATTCAGTAAAGTGAATCGTTCGTAAACCAATAGGACATCTTTATTATTGGCATGTTTTCAACAAGAGCTGTCCGTGAACTAGTAAAGTAACTGCAAAAGTATTGTAAAGACTCTGTAAAAGAGTTACTCGTCTAATTTCTTAAACTGTTTATTCTCTCAGTAAAGTGAATGGGTTCTTTGAATCAGTTCCGGAGTGAATCATCTTACTTTACTCACTAATTTGCATGGAATATGCCGTTTACTAACACGAATTAATATCTCTAATCGTGTGTTTTTATGATTAAATTATGTGCATTGTTATGATTTAATTTAATTCCAAATGCATTGCGTAAATTATGCGTTATTATTATTAAGAGTTGTTATTATTAAGAGTGCGGGAGAGACATTTTTCAAAACATTATTTTTGCATAATAACGATGACTAAATATTCGATTAAATCGAAGAGCTATGAATCACAGTTCATCTTAAAGTAAACAGATGCATGTACAAAACACGATATATCTTTATTTTTTAACGCAAAAGTTATGTTTCTGAAACATATTAGTAAATAAAAAACCATGTTTTATTATATGTTTATCCTTTTCCAGGTTTTATATGAATACAATTAATAAACGAATTCCAATCGAATGGTACGAATATTACAGAAAACAAAGTACTATTTCTTAAGTACGTATTTAACGCTTCTTACTATTTTGTAAGTTCTTTAAACATAATTTGCAGCAAATGTGTATGCTTAACAGCTTAGAAAATAAAGTGGAAAAGCTTCCGTATATATTTAAGAAAATATAAATTCCTTAAATATGATATATGCACGATACCTTTTGTACAGGCAGATAGTATCTAATTTCTTTTATTGAACGAACTTGCATAACTTTCTGTACATGAAAAAGCACGTCATTAAATAAATGCATTTAAGAAAAAAAAGACCGCGTACAGTTTATTCGTTCCTCAAATTACTGCTAGCTTTGCTCCACATCCAGTGTTCTTCGTCAAGAATTCTGTGCTTGTCTTTTAAGTACATGAGATTGTTTATAAGTAAGTTCGCAGAGAACTTTGCAGGCGGAATTAAATAACCAGATGAGAACTTTATTTTTCTGACACTGACCCTTTTTTATTTTTACCCAAACTGTCACTCCAAATTATTAGATAAATAAACTTCCGTTCAACTCTTCCTTTTTTTTGCCTCCGCAAAATGTTTAGATAACTACTTCGTGCATAATATCGAGCCACGATCCATAAATTTAATGGCCTGCAGATTGCATCTTTACTTCCCGTCTCAACTACGAAAACTTTGCCCTGCTTTAAAGTTCTATTCAGCAGAAAAATGGTCTGAGTTTAAATGAGCTAAAGCATTTGATTTTTTTATATATTGCAATACGCCTTTCAGGCTTTTCATACACTTACATAAAGAAAAGCTTCGTTTTTTTTTTTTTTTAAATTTTATTTTTACCCCTCCAAAGTCGTGAAGTTAATAAAATGAACCAAATTATTTTAAAAAACAAGAAATCATATTCGTTTCTAACTTCGGCTTCAGAGCTTTTTGTAAACTGAATAGGAACGTTATGTTTATTTCGCATTTTATTTATGATAAAGAGTATTATGTTTAGGATATTAATAAAATTTTGGTCCCCATGTAATTCTCCAAAATCACGAAAAATATGTTTAACAAATTAAAAAAGTGTAAAGTTTTTAATATGTATGTGCATAAAGCCACATATAAAAATGTTAAATCTAATAATGATATAAAAAACATACCGCTTTTTATTGAAGTTTTTATACATTTAAAGTCTCTAAGAGTGAAAAAGGTAAACAGTTCCATGAAGTTATGTAAATAATTATCAATGAGAAGTGAGAAAATTTATTTTCTGAAATCCAGCTTTAAAATACATATGTATGGAACTGCATATTAAATAAACAAAGTCGCTTTTAATTTAATATCCATGTGCATGTTTTAGAGATCGTCAAAATCACTCTTTTTATGGATAAGATTAGAACAGTCAGCACACTTAACAGAATAGTTTTTCTTTATGACTCATCACTTAATAGAAATTACCTTGATGAATAAGATCGAGAACGGGGAGTGAATCAAGAACAGTGTTAGATAATAGAGGGAAGCGAGGAAATAATCCAACGGCACTGGGATAGGACGAATCGACTCAATCGAATTACTAAATTCCTGGACTGATTTCTTTCAGTTACAGTTTGGGATTCTTTAAAACCTCTTTTTGAACTAAAACTAACAATGAAATTCTACAATAAAATTTTCCAAGTAGTTCGGAACTGATACAAATTAAACACATTTTAACATGTGAGGATAAGCATTCTTTTCTCCCCTAAAATACGTCAACTTTCGCTTGCTCATTTAAGTGAATCGGTTCTTCGAATCAGCTCACGAGCGAATGATACATCTTTAGCATCTTTTCATGATACTGAATTTTTTCCTGTTCGGTAGACAGGCCTGAGGCTCATTTTCTTGAGAACTTTCCTGTTGTCTTGCAATCCTACTTTTTGTTATCCTTCTGCTATCATCCTCTTCTTATTATGTTACTTCTATTCGCCTACTTCCATTATCTTATTTCATATCCATTATATTAGGAAACTCTTTGTCTTATCAACGCGCTTATGATTTTCGAAGTAGCCAGAAATCACAAAATCAGGTCCACTTAATTAGCTTGGCAACTTAATTTGGCAATCATTTTTTTAACCTCTGTCAAAAGAAGAGGTAAACACTACGCAGAAATTCGTTCCGTGCCTAATTCCTCGGGTAATAGAACAGTCTGTCGATTTATTTGTGATTTTTCAACTTCGAATCCTCTTACATTCAATCATTTGCTGGAATCACTTATTATCTCACACTTACTTTTCTTGATGTTATACTGCTCATGATGTGCCACTTATTATTTGTAAAAGATATTCGTTGCGATGATTTCCACGTCGTCCATTAATTCTAGCGTTGGGTATATTTCAGCTACATTGCATTTCACCAATATATCAGTTACCACGATGGAATGCACAAACGTTGCAAAAGAATAAAACCACGATAGAATGCGCAAATGTTGTAGAATAAAGCTCCGGAAAATTTAGGATTATGTAGATTTAATCCTTTTCTCGTCCTCCACACCTCATGCTTTCTTTATGCGTCAGCTACGTCGTACCTTCTACACTCCATTACAGGAAGAACGTGGCCGAAGCCCCAACTCTTCCGCTTGCCGTTGTCGTCAGAAACAGGGAGAAAAACCAGTTCTGCGAGAATTTATTCCCGCGTGCGGCTATTCCATGACGATTCAACTTACGATTAAATGAATGACGATTAAATCCGTCAGTGAGAAAATTGTGTTCTCACACACTCAAACATACTCGACCTTTCCATGATATCTTCACCATACATTGCTTTCAGTAGTTCTAATGTTTTAGCAGTACGTTTTTTCGATTTTTCTCACGAAATTTGATATTAAGGTTCTGCTCTAAATTTCCATCAATCATTTTTTCGTCAATGCGTCATCTGTTTTCTTCCCAATAGCTAGCCATCGCATGCCTCTTTCTAAATGAAATTCATATTTGTATATTAGATGAGGCGCATCAAACATATGCATTCATATGATTATTTTGGTATAATTATGTTATGTAAGATTCTTTGTAACCATTTTGAGAACTGAATTCTCGTACTTTGTTATTTGTCCATATACAAGTAAACAATTATAGAAATTTCTTATGAATTTGAGCTATCTGCATATGACTAACGTTATAAATACAGAAGCTACTGTATTTGAGCATTTTGGTTATTAGAAATATCTCCAAATTGATGATGTTCAAAATTTTGAAATATAGCTGATGTCTTGGAGTTGACGATGTGTAAATTTGTTTGTATCTTTTTTTTTAGCTTGCACTTGTTTGTATCTTTTTTTTTAGCTTGCACTAATTATAAATAAATTTCAGTATATTATTATTTGCTATTCCATCTTTTCTGCGATTTGAGAATTTTGATTTGCTTTTGCTACTTTTCATAGCAGATTTTCAACTAATAGCAAGGACTATATTTCTATTTTGAAATTTTTAGCACGATTATCTGGTTTCACCATATTATTTGTGAATGTGAATTTAAACAGCACTTTACGTTTTTGAACGAGATCAAACGTTTCATGAAAATGAGATTCAATGAACATTTTGCACCAAAAAAGGGGTCAGATCTGTATCTTCCGTTATACTGGGTCTATTGACGAAATTTAACTTTCGTTTTTTATGTTTCGAAAGCGTGACTTAGGATGCAAATTAGATTTATATATAGGATTGTTCTAACATAAGTATTGTGATACAAAATCTGACTTTTCTGAAATGAGATACCAATTTTTTTTCCCATATTTCAATTCTACGACTCAAATTATGTAAAAGTGTTAAGTTTTCTAAAAATCGCATAAACTTAGTATCGAGAGCTTAGCTCTCAAAATTTTAGTTCCTCAGTGTTAGTTAATTTGGTATATATTTATTAATACCTCTTTTTCATTAAACTTATTTGATTCCTTGTTTTATAATTCGAAATTTACTTTCAGTCCAAGTAAAGTTCGCAGATATTTTCTGATTTATTTTTTAAATTTATAATTTTTAGTAATTTTTATAAATTTTTCGAAAGCCTTTATGAATTATAAGCTGTAATATTTATACCATAACTTTAATGTAGGTGTATTTCTAGGCATTAGATTTTTTTATTCAGATTTTATACAGATATACGTGAATTTATATATCGGCGCGCTATGAAATTCCGCGTATTTGTTATAAGCGATAACAACCTCAAATGTAATTCTCGCACTTTGTTAAAATTATTTGAAAGAATGAACGATTCATGTCTTTCGCTCGTGCACAATTAAAAAAGGGAAAGGAAAGTAAGTCACCATAAATCAAGAATTTCGCCAAATGAATTATTCCTGGAGCAAACTGAGAAAAGTACGCCCACACGAATTTGTACATTTCTCATCAAATTTCACAAAATTTAATATTTAGGCATAATTTGAGTCATAGACTCGGAATATGGAAAACATCGTTATGCCTTTTTGGAAACAGTCTAGTTTTGTGTCAAAACACCTATATTAAAACAATGCTACATATAAATCTAATATATATCCTAAGTCGCACTTTCGAGAAGGAAAACCCCAAGCTGAATTTCGTCAATCGGTCCAGTAGAAGCGGAGATATAGAACTGTCACTTTTTTTTCGCAGTGTACATATATATACATATATGTAATGCATGTACATATATATGTATATAACATATGTACATACATGTATAGGATGGTTTAGTTAAAACGTCATATTCAGTTAGTAAATTGACGCGTCAGAGTGTGGTTTGAAGCTAAAGAATTATCAATGCTTCAGTTCTTTTGTCTTAGTATAAGATAATATTTTAGTTCAAACTTTATTGGCAGATGAGGGAATATTATTAAGGTCCCTGTTCCAAATAAAATTCCCTTTGTTCGTCACAGAAGATGCATTTATCCTTTCAGAACTCGCACGCATTTTCTTACGAAACAACGAGACTTTCGTTTCAACAGTATCATATTTATTTCTGTTCTTCGCTTCTTTTCTCCTGTCTCATTTTTTATTACAGAAAGAAACTCAAATTTCTATTTTGCATCTAATCTTCCAGGTCCACTATATATGTCCTCTTGATTAAAGATGGCAGATTCGAACAGAAAATTTGAATCACTTTATAACCATTATGGTCATTACTTATTCTATTCTCTACCAAAAAATAATTCAATTCTATTCCAAAAAAACTCTCTATTTTCTGTCCACCTGAATTGGTTGTTTTAAATATCTCGTGATCAAATGGTTTTTCTGTGTGCTTATAAAACATCTCATATGCGTCACATATTTTATTAGACAAAATTACACAATTCTTTGCAAACATATAATTTCAGCAGCACTAGTTTTCTTTCCAATAGTCGTTATCTGCTTCTCTTAGGAAAATATTGTTTGTCTTTATTTCTGAATAATTTTCAGTAATGTGTTTTTCGTATTTTTATCAGCATTATTTTATGTATTTTTTTTTATAAATCTTATTTCTTCCTGTTATTGAGTTATATTTTGGTTTATAGTAAACAAGTTCCGGACCGATCTGATTTAAGCCTTTCAACAAAAGCTTAACTCCCAATTTCTTCTAGCGGACTTTCTGTGTATGTTATCCACTTCCTTTTAGTACTCTCAGTATGATCGGTAATCGATGCTATATGCCATGGTAAATCCAGTCTTTTGCGTATCCTCAGAGATATTATTGATATGTCACAAATATAGACGCTTCAACTTAACGAGCTGCGTAATCGTCACGTAATAGTTCCTTCACCCCCTCTTTAATTGCATGAAAATATCTTATGAAGGTTTTGATTTTCAAATTATGCTCATATTTTGTCATATTACAGCTTACTAGATTATTAGGTATTATCTCTGGTGTTCTTATATTAAATCGTAGGATAAAGAACAAAACATTACAATCTTTAGACCAAACATTACAATCTTTAGACAACAAACGAACTATTATTATGGACAAAAGAACATAATATATGGTGCGAGAAATATTTTTAATTAATTCCAATAATTGAGGAAGCGTTTATAAAAATTGTTAGTTAGATGTATTATAAATTAATATATCAATTCAAAATTTATTATCAAAAATATTTCAAAATATAAATAATTACGAATTACTCTTATTGCTTCCAACTAGCTTATTTTGTTAAACAGTGTACTGTTTTAAAGCGAGAGATTAATTAAAAGATATCAGAAAACGACAGCTTTGAGAAATGGTAATTTGTCACCTCTGTTGCTGACAATATGTAGTTTTCTTCTCTTTCCTTTTGTTGTATCAGCTTCTGCTTGGAAACTATTGTCTATTTTCATTACCCAAAAACTTCCAAATATATTTATTGCCGTTTAGTAACATTTTTTTGTTATATATTATCAAACATAATTGCAATAATTAAAATTAAGAGTTGTTTGTGTGTCTATAATAAATGTTTGTCGATGATACATGATTGGAAGGAAACATTTGCCAAGACGCGTGTATGATAAATGCTGTGCTAGCGCAGCACAATTTAATTTAAAATTGATAAGAAATAGAAATATTACGTTATAGATATTTGTAACATCCAAAATTATAAGTAGGTACTCTGAATTAAAGCTATACGACACCGATATACTGATGACATAAAAGTCTCGTTATGTACTTATTTATGTCTGTATACGGATATAACATACGTTTAATCAGTATTGCTTTTATTTGTTTTAAATTTTATGGCAGGCGTGTCGGGAAAAGAAACGACAAGAATTGAGACCCACTAAATTATATAGTTTCTTTTAGTTTTCTATTAATGTTTTATCGCTTCTGTCTCAATTATTGTCGTTTGACGAAACTCGTAATGGAGTTTAGCTATACTCGAATTTCTCACGCTTTTCCCTTCATAAGTCCGTGACTAACCTCGAGTTAGGCTAAATTGCTATTTACTGCCATTTATTTATTCTTGTGTTTTTAATACTTAATTTTTCACGTGTTTTTTTAAAAAAATTTAATGTTGAATTTTTCAATACCTACTTTTTGGTTTTCAATTTTTTACAACTGCTTTTACTTTTTGGTTTCCAATTTTTTACAACTACTTTTACTTTTTAGTTATGTTTTTGTGCAAGGTTTTTACTCTGGAACTTAGATATCAAATTTACTTTTAGGCGATTGCTTTTAGAACTTTACTCCTTTTGCTTATCTTTAGTATACGGATATAATATACGTATAGTGATATATAACTCATATACGAGTTTTCTAATGCATGATATCAGTTGATTTCTTTGCTTACTCAAAAGAGCTTGAAAACGTTTAATTTTGAAATTCAACCTTAATAAAAGTGAATCCTTCAAACAGCTAGCCACTCAAGTATCCTGTATTGCTGTATTGCTTCTAAATAAAACCACAGAATACGAAAACGAATGCACGCTTGGAAACAACGGCTTTGTAAAAGTTCTAATGAAACTGTAAATTAAAACCTCATTATTTAAACTTGTTTTAATTTATAATTAAATTTTTAATAATATAATTAATAATTTGTCTTACTTTTATGGAATAAATTCTTAAAGTTAAGTTAATTGATAAACATTATATTTTCATTCTACTCTTAAATACACCGCAAAAATGCTTCAAAGTGTGATAGATTTATCAAAAAACTTAATTACGTTTTTAAACCTTCTTCCAATAAGTTACTCTATTAAAGAAATTATGTATTAGAAAAAAGGAAGAAGTTATATTTTACTTATTAAAAAGTATAGAATATAAAAATTAAGAATTAGTATAACATTTATATACTTTGTTAATAACAATTTTAGCAGCATTGTGTAATTTCTCCGCTTTCTTTCAATGGAGTCCTCTTTTTGTTAAGATGAACACGAGCTAAGACAAGGTAGTTATGCTTTTCTTAGTTACCTATGACTATTTCAGTGGCTCCTTTTGATTTTTGGCTTATTTGTTACGAATTTCAAGAAGACACTATAAGATTTGATAAACGCTTTAAAAGTTTGCTCAGAGCCAGTCTAGTATACCCCATTCAGATTTCAGTATCTTGATGACAGACTTTTGGTCCGTTCACTGGGATCTCTATGTTACCTGCTTAACATTGCTTCATAGCAGGTGATCTCTACAGCTTTATCTATATATCTGTCTACGTCAATACTTCTAATGTTATTAAAAATTAAAATTTCATATTCTGTTAATTTTAATAAAATTCAAAATCATACATCTGGTTTTCTAATAGGATCTGAGTATGGTGTCTTAATATCTGGTGTGTTAAACACTCCGAAATATTGAAAATAAAGCACTAAGAAAGAAGAAAGGTGCAATTGCTAATAAGTACAGAACTAACAAAAGTAACAAACTTTGCTAATACCTACAGAACAGAACACCAGTGACGGACTCCTGCATTAGCACTTGAGCTATTCAGGAATTACTCCGGAGACCATCCAAGCAGGCACAGCTTCGCGGTCTTCCCCGAAGAAACGGAGGTTCTGGGTTGATTCAAAGTTGATGCCAATGCGCATGACCACACACTCTGCAGTGGCGCTACAATCAGGAAGTGAGTCCCATATAAACCGGCGCATAGATCAAGACTCATCAACTTCCATCAGGTATTTATCTCTTATGGAGAATATTCTTTACGTTTGTACCATAGGTCAGGCCCTAATGAGAATCTCTCAATAACTGGCAAGCGTAGGACCACTGTCACCGCAGGCCAGTATACCGACCAAGTATCAAAGTATCAATAACTCATAAACGTGACGATCGCATTCCATCTCTAGGAGGACTTCAATAAGCCAGAAATGCCAAGCAGACAAGTGAGAAAACATTTCCCACAATTAAGCGAGAGGGGCCTGATCATCGGCATGGAAGCTTCAGGTTGGTGGACGCACCGTGTTGTTCGCCAGGTTGTTCGTTCAGAGTGTGCCGTCAGAACATGTTGGGAGCCATGGAAACAAGGTGGTACCCACGTGCAAAGACATTAAGGCGAATTGCCCCTACAGAGCAAGTGTAAGACCAACTGAAATGCCAGATGCCGCCGCGACACTCTGTACATGATTTGGATCTTGCTTTTCAATATTTGTCGGCCCATTTGCCTCAGGACAACATCAGACGTCTAACCAACGCAATGCCAGACCGTGTTACGACATGTATTGCAGCAGGAGGTTCTCCGATGAAGAACTGAAATTGCCCTGTTATTTGTCTATTGTACACTCTATAGTTGTTTAACTGTTTTAAGTTTGGGATCACGTTAACTCTCATCTGTATCATTATGTGTATTATATTTTATTTTAATTCTTATGTGTTATGTGAAAATGACTAGTTTCGCTTAAAATGTCCTCAACGATTACATTGCTCTCTTTACAAAGATAGTCCTCTTATGCTTTGCCTCAACAAATTAACCTAATCTAACACAAGAAGCATAAAATATGTTATGGAAAAAAAACAACTAGAATCATAAGAGTGGTCCTTTGATATGGTAACATGATCGTGTGCATTCGGATGAGACTGATGATAAAACGCTCCTAGTGACAAAATTTAGAAGTTAGTTGTATTGTCGCATAAACTAGATTTATCGAAAGAAAAAGACATATTAGAAACACAGCATCACTTGTTTCCTAGACACCACAGATTTTTATTTAAAACGTAGCTTTGCTTAATTTGTTTCCTTATACTTTAAATAGGGTTTAACACAGAATTTCGTTAAAATTAATCCCAATTAACGGATTAGATTAATGGGAGTTTCATGTGTTTTTCTATATGTAGCATGAATGTGAGCTAGTTTCGCTTACTAAATTCACCACAAAAGCAAAGCATATTTTTTCTCAGGCATTAAGTCTTAAGTACACTAGTGTGCAAAAATTAAGGACGAAGTTGAAAACTAACTTATCAGTGGAACGAAGATGCAAGGCTGAAAGACTAATTAGGAGATCGATAAGGGTCAGATATATTAGCACATGCACATATATGCAGCTAGACGTAATGGGGGAGTGTTGAAGGGGTGTAAAGATCGCTGGAGGTGAGAGCTCAGTAGTTGGGGGAAATTATTGCACGGTATTATCAGTTTAAACGACGTCGAGTTGCTGCATTAATATGAAATGTCGAAGAATAAACCTGTTAGACGACATCTGGATGTTCTTACCCGAGGTCGAATCATTGGAAAGACTAAAGAAACCTGAAGTGTAACAAGTGTGGCTGGGGAGTTGGGGATTATTCGCAGCATTGTTCCATGACTTTGGAGACCGTTTAAAAGTCTAGGAACAGCTTTCAGACAGTTCAGCAATGCCCATCCACGAGCAAACACGGCAGCGGATGACCGGTGTATTGCCCTAAAGGCAAGAAGGAACAGTCACCAAACAGCGGGAGACATCTCAAGATACACGGAACAGGATGATCGATATTGCGTTTTACCATGGCCAGGAGGCTGCCCTATGGTGGTCTGTTTGCACGACAACCTATACGGTGTATATCATTAACGCCTGCTCATCCCAGAAGGAGTTTTCTGTGATGCAGGGAACACCAGAATTGAACAGATAATTAATGGGGTCGAGTACTCTTTATGGACGAGAGCAGATTTAGGCTGAGTTGCGATTCTAGACACATACACATCTGGACAGAGTGGGGAACACGCAATAACCCCTTTAATATCTCCAAAACGACTGGTTTGGAGGTCGCGGAGTTTTCATTCAGGGCGCTATAATGCTTGGTAGCCGTACCGACCTTCACATCTTCCAAGGAGGTTCAGTCATTGGGGACTGCTATTGTAACGAGGTTCTCCTTTCTTGCATGCGTCTTTTCAGATTTGCTATGGGTCCTCAGTTCCTCTTCATGGACAACAACGCTCCACCTCATTGCACAGTTGCTGTTGGAGAGTGAGGATTTTGAATACATGAATTGCCCGGCAAGTCTCTGGATCTAAATCCCATCAAGCCCTTATGGAACTGTCTAGGGAGACACTTATTGCCAGTAATGATTCCAGAACTGCGATTGATGCTACAAGAGGAATTGACAACAAGGCCTCAACAACTTACTAACAACCTCATATTCAGCTTGGACAAATGATGTGAAACCTGCACAGCAGTCAGGGCAAATCATATCCCTTTCTAAAGGCTGGATGTTTTTTGCTGAATAGCAGTCACATTCATGTTTCGGCCTTCTGTTGCATTGTTCTTCATGCTGCTTTTTCCATAAAGTTCTGTTCTATCATTTTGATTTCTTTTTGGGGAAGGTTTGCTTATATTACCCATGTTCTTATATCTTGGGGATCTTATGGTATTATTTTTGTGTATTTTGAAAGCTTTTGCACAACATTATACTGAAAAAACCGTCTCGTCCTTGTTATGTTGATAATAGTTTGAATTTTCGGTTATGAAAGAGATCAAGTTAATTATTTTATATTTATGAAAATCTTAATTTCATTTAATTCTTTGAATTAGTAATTTAATGTTTCATTATTTATGATTAATTTAATATTTGATTATGTAAATTCTTTAATTTTGAGGTAAAACAGATGCTTCAATGAATTATTATTATTTTTTCTTTTATTTGAATTTAATCAAGATATTCGTGTTTTGTGAAAGGATCAAGGAAAGAGAACGAATTTTGCTTAGTCATTCTCTAGTTCAGAGTTGCGTTATTTTCGGAGGAAATTACTTTGTTTCAGTGGCCCTTTAAAACAGGAAGTGCGTGACGAAAGGTCGAAGGTTGTCATTTCACCTACAGTGGAGGTCGTTTAATTGGCGATCTAAGTGTCCGGTCGTTTGGCACCTTTAGAGAAATGGCGCATGCGCAGGATACAGTTTCTGGTCTTTTAGGGTTAAAAATGGAAATTTGGTCCCGAAAGGGGGCGAAAACGCAGCCTTCATGGTAGCCTTGTTTTTGGAAGAATTGAAGGAGGATTTTCGATATAGATCACTTTTGCTCGGGTCGTGGTAAGTGACGTTTGCCTAGAAGGTGAGCTGCGAAGGCTAAGAAGGCGGGGAGCTGCAGCTATGCTCCCTAATTGGTTTTCCACTTGAGATAATCTGATGCTATCATAGGAAATGGTGCAGAGTTCGAAGAATATCCAGCACTGTAGACTTTACTGCAGGATGTGTTGCCCTGTCGTTAGGGGTTTATCTCCTTCGTCTTCTTCATTTTTTAATCGTAAATCAGTGAGCCTTTAGGCTTTGTTTTGCTACGTCCATGGGCAGTTCGAGTTGTCATCGGCTGATCACCCGTTTGAAAGAGGTCTGGATTTTTCTATTGCGGTTGGAATACAAATGAGTCAGCATAAGCTTCAAGGAACGCAAAACAATCTTCACCAGCTTCCTAGCTATGACGAGGTGGCCACCAGTTGCATCCTAATAGTGCAGTCGACTTATGGTGTTTCTTCTCTGCGAACGTCTGTAATTTTTCCTCTTCATGACACAGGGATTTTCGCAGCTCTCCGGATTGAATTGTCGATCTGGCCTAACTAAACACCTCCAGTGGGGCACCAAGGAATGGAAAAAGTCGTCAAACCGTTAAGTCTTCCTTTAATAATTTTGAAACGCTCTATGCCGGGCAGACTTTAATTATTACACTATGGAATTTTCGCCTATTTCCTTATGCTTGCAAGTTACGTAAATTTTGGCTGAAAGCTCCTCATGATTAATATGTTAAATTTTTATGAAATGATTTATCGTCCAGGTGTTAAATTAATGTTTAAAGCAACAGCGGAATCGTATCTGTTTCCCTTCTTCAGTAGTCTTAATAACTTGTATTAAAATAGTATCTAAGTATGCCATATTTGTAATTTGGTACCAAAAATATAATTAACTTAAATATGATAATATAGTAGATAATCTTGTTGAGAAATAATAATGTGAAAATTCCTCTTGACGTGAGAAGACTTAATAAACATGGTATTAATTTGAATTTATTTTATGTATGTTTTAGTTAAGTTCATTTCATTTTCTTTCTGTCCGATCTTTTCACACCTCGGAAAGACATTACCTACAACGCGATGTCTATAAATATTTACGATCACAACGAAATGCTTACCTACTAGTTAATTAAGTTTTAACTTAATAATTTTTTAATTGTGAAGGTCTTACCAAACAATATTGTGGAACCAGAAATTCACAATATTACATCCTTAATTTTTGCACACCAGTTTATTTTATCTCAATCCAATAAATAAAAATTCAAATTTTTAAAATTAATATTCACAAATTATTTTGTATTATACTTTGAAATTAATATTCACAAATTTCAGAAGTTAAAAAGTTATTTTTATTGCAATTGCAGAAAACGTTTTTTACAATTCAGCTTAGGAATAAAAACGTACTTTGCGGAAATGCTCTCATTCTAGAACAAGGGCTAACAGTTGCACTTAAATGACTCTTATATATTAAATAAAGAGTACTATTTTAAATATTTTCCTTTTTCTAATGATACTAATCTAAGTCATTTCGTATGGTACCTTATCTCACTAAAAATAAATGGATCGTACCATTTTTCGCTTGAAAAGTTATACGCCTCATATCCGCTTCTCATTCAGAATGTAAACTGAAACAAGCTAAAATATTTTATCTTGAAAAAACTGAGAGAACTTCCACGTACTCTGCAATAATTTCTTTCAGTTTAATCACTCTGCAAACAGTAGTTTCGGAAGCAGAAGCCTTTTTCTAATTCTAAACTACCCAATTAAAGATAAAATACGTTTGAGAAAACTTAAGTCAAGTACTTTGCCTGGAAAATGAGTAAAATAATTTTAAATATAATATTAGATTTAAACCTAAGATATTTTAAAGTTTTAATATAATACTTTATCAACTGCTTCTTTCGCAGGTTTTACTCTTCCTGAGAATAGGAACTGTTAGTCACGTTCTTATTGCTATTCTTATCCTCCTGCTTCGATAAGCATATTATACTTTATTTATTGATCTTCATTAAATCAGATGTTAATGTTCATTTATTTATGAAGAAAGTATTGTTTAAGTAATTTCTTTATCACTTAACATTTAAATCAATTTTAATAAACTCACTTATTAAAGTTAAGTTATTTAGCTTAAACTGAGGTCTTATCATTTATACTGCATTCCTATTAATGAGAGTCAATAGATAATGAAAAACTAAAACAACGAATTAAATTCGTACAAATGAATAACACAATGAATTAAATAACGTATATGCGCAGCACTATCTGTGGAAGAAAATGGACAAAAAAATCAAAAATAACTAAGAATCAATCTGCTTATTGATTGGAGGGCATGGATTAGAAATTAAATTGTTGGCAAAAGTGGCAAAAATATTATAGATATGAAAATCTTCCAGCAAATTCTATTTATTGAATGGGGATAGTTTCTGGATGATTTTGGTAGAAGCAAAGAAGTACATCAACCACAAGCCGATAATGTTGTGCAATGGATGCTCTATAAGGGTTTCAATTCTTTTTTCTCTCTTTGTATGTGTTCAGTACAGAAATTCGGTATTGTTCATTTATAGAATTCTTAAAGCAAGCGCTCATAGTTTGATCAATGTGTAACAAGACATTCTAACAGGGGCAACTACAAATTTTCCTTGAGGATTCATATTTTGAATAGAATCGTTAAGGATAGAACTGTGAATTTTATTAATACATGAAACAACTCACAGCAAATCTAATGTAAAAATTCTAAAAATACAAAGTAAAAGAAGGTAACAACAACAAAACTCTTATTAAAGAGTGTTGTTGTACTAGAAGTTGAAACATTTTAAAGATTTGACCAATAATTTGAGACGAAAAGTTTTCGTTTATTGCCTTGGCTTCCCGATAGCTCAGTTTATGGCCAAGAGTACGGTTACCAGATGTCCGGTATTAACCCGAAACCGATATTTTTAATTACATGCTGGGCTATTTAGGAGTGAAACTGTTCGCGAACTTTAAGTGTTTGTTTATGTACTAATTAGTCAGTTTCGCCGCTAAATGGATCAGTTATAGTAGAAAGAACTTTTTATATGAACAATATTGGAGGACATAAGAAATATGAGTAATATTTGGTCTCCAGAGAGGGTTGATTGCAGGTGCCACCAGTGAAGGAACTTTTCAAACTTGAAAGCCATTTCCATACTTGTGTAATTATTTGTATGAACATTAAAACTCCAGCAAGGAATTTCTAGGAAAATTACTAATGAAAACTATGCAAGAATCTGATCTCTCCACGTCAGTGTAGAACATGTTGCGAAATATAAGATCTGCGTTTAGGGATCTTGAATGTATTTTAGTGTCCTTGCTATATGATTTACTTTTATCCTTCCATATAAAATCTTTATCAGCCATACAGACATATATAAAGTATTGTGCTGTAGGCTTCCTAATCACTGAAATCAATTTTTGTAAAGTGTCCTTAGTGTAAACATCCTCAGAAATTTTTAAGGGAGAAGAAGGATTGAAGACAAATTATCACATCAATACAATTTGATTTCATTTTTCAATTTCGGGAGTGAGGGTCACAAATTGATTATAGATTGCAGTGTTGGATTCTCTCCTGCATGCATTCACGGTGCTAGGTTCTCGTTTCTAAAATATAGTAAACTTAGCTAAGAGTCAACTCAAATGAATAAATCTTTAGTATTTGTAAAGTGGTAATATAAAAAAGCTAAAATTTACTTGGTAAAATGGTAGAATTTATCTTTAGATAAATATTTGAGTATATGTAAAATAGCCTACTTGGTAAAATGGCAGAATATAGCATTAGATAAATCTTGAGTATATGTAAAATGATAATGTAAAATAGCCTACTTGGTAAAGTGGCAGAATATAGCATTAGATAAATCTGAGTATATGTAATAATGTAAAAACGTCTACTGGTAAAATGGCGAAATTTGACATTAGGAGGAAAGCAAGGTGAAGTTTCAGCAGATGTAACATTTGGTTGCTCAATGTATACATACTACTAATGATACATTACATTATTTTTGGTGGTGCAAATTTTACAGGAAAGATTTAAATAAATGTGAAATAGTTAGCTTTTCAATATAAAAAAATGCATAATTAAGGCTGTAAAAACAATAATCATTATCAACATTTGAAGGGTTTCACCAGAAAAATAATCTATCATTGATTGATGCCCTGCTAAAAAAATAAGCAGCAAACTCGAAACATGGAATAAAACAAAACGTTTTTAAAGATTATGCGGGAAATTGATCCAAGAACTTAGTTTCGCATTACCAGACCACATAGCAAACAATTAAGCAAAGGCTTTCAAAAAAGCATCTATAACGACCATTACATCGACCAAAGACCAAATGGTTGGGAAGAATGTGCAATGGGAACATTACGCTAGTAACGGGTATGATTCTCTCTACCTGAAATGCATGTTTGACAATGGCGAAGGCTAGCGGGCATTAGTGTCGTTGATTGCTCGTTGTAGCAGTAGCGCACATGCATATAGTTATGTATGTCGGAGTTCCTGGACGGTGCCTGGCGGTACAGTGCGACATGCTATCCGTCGTTCCTACATTCCATACATGGGGTTCAGGTTCGTCGATCTGGCAGTCCACAGCAGATATAAAAGGGTTTTACTCTCCAGATTACTTCACACCACTCGAACTCTATGCGAGTGGGCGTTATCGTTCATAAATATAGCGTCGGTACCCATTTCAGCGATAAAAAAGGCACACAAGATGGTGTAGAATTTCGTTGCGATATTGAACAACTCAGACAGAGCCACCCAGAATCCCATAAAGGTCGGTGCGGCGGTTCGTTGATATCCCAAGCTATACAAGAAAAGCCTCCCCTTCTATATAATGGTCTCTTTCAACGACGTTTGATGCCCGATAGCGTGTACCTGGCTCTCATTGCTCTTCGTAAGTCGTTCTAGATAATAAGTGGAGTCGGACCCTATACCGACAGTTTTCAATTGGTCATTTTTATGTACCTTTACTCAAAACCTGTTATAAATACACTTTTGAAATTTTTTTGCGTAATTAAAGTACACCTTTTTGATTATACTGAAATGAGCTTTTGAAATATTTTAGATTTAGACTAATTTATAGAATATTGAATTAGGCATAGCAAAATTTAGAACTTTAAAAAAAAACAGGTTTTAATTCTTTTTTCGCAGTTAACCACAAAACGCTCATTTTAGTAAACATTAGGAAACATAATAAATAAGCCATAAAAAATTACATACCCGTGAGCAGTAGTTCCTGAGAAAAGGCACATCGAGTATAAAAAAATCACATTTGGGGACAAACGCTTTTTAAAGCATAAATACTCATTTATCAAAACATTCGATGATAAATCAAAACTAGATTTTTTACAGCTCCAATTTTCATAGAGATTAAAGATATATAGATAGAGATCATAGAGATCATAGAGATTGTGTGCCTGTCGGGAACAAATATTTGTATAAATTATTTTCTGGTTGATTATTGTCGACCAATGTATTTTTGGTCTTAAAATTTCGATCATAGTATTCCATAACTATTTAAATAAATATTGATATCATTCAGTGTTTTCATAAATGGACTACAGAATGTATATATGCATCTCAAATATGTAATCATAATTTATACTAATAGTTATTTTTCTTTACAATATTTGTAGCCATAAACGGAGAAAACATAGAGCATTCTTAACCTGAATTAATTTCCTCTAACAAATTACTTTAGCATCCTTCACCATAATCAGGTAATCTATTGAACTTTATTATCGTTTTTCGCTTAGTTTCAAAAATGATACAAAAGGTGAATCATGTTGACCCGAGCATGAAACAATATTTTTTCCATAATGCGTCAAAATACTGACATTACGCTTTCCTCTAAAAGAAGTATACTAGTTGTATACACAGTTAATACCTAAAATTTGCGCATATTTATTCAAATTAACGCGTTATTTATTCGTTAAATTTTACTTTAAACGAAGACATGGTTGCATGCCTTCGTTTAAAGTAAAAGCATGACAAACTATTTAATGATTTTTCTTGCAGAATACCTATAACATACCACGTTTATGTAATATTTCTTGTAAAGCACCTTCAGCATATGAAGCTCAAGTATATCAGGCTGCCAGATACGTGCAAGCCATTTTTATATCTTATAAAGACCATCAAATATTCCGAATCTAGGACCTAAAAGCAATTAGTCTTACGAGATGACCTTGCATTTGGTGGGCTTGTATTCACGTCAGCAAGGTAGTAATAAATTAAGAGACCTTACTTTCAACAGCATACATCTGAGAATGGTGTTAAATTAGCCAATTAGTAGCTAAGAGGTTTCAAAGCATTATTTAGACCATCATTCATTTCATATCCTGAAAGCACACCCGAATACAGATATAATTAAATTTCTTCAAAATTTCCATCTTCGCTCAGTTTTAGAATAATTCCGTATTTTGTAGGAAATATTCCATATGTACCATAAAAAAGAATTATTTTAGCCGGTTTTCAGAGATTTATTTTATAATAAAGGTATAATTACAACGAAGCAGTTTAGACAAAATAATATTTATTTTCGTCATTTAAAGCTCAAAAAGAAATCCCGAAGATTTTTTTTTGTTCTCAAATGTTTAGGAAAGAAGTTTTTGAAACTTCTACGTCTCAACTATTTCTGTCTATTTTGACTATACATGTACTCGACAGTATATGGAAAAAGTTAAATCCCGGATTTATGCACCAGGTGATGGTGATAAAAAGGCATCAGGATTTGCTATTTCGACGATGACATTTGGAAAAGATTTCGTGCAAAGAAGAAACTATCTAGTATTTCACATTTCATGAAGTTTACGAGAACATTTATTATTCTACGTGAGAATCTTGATATGAAGCGTAAGAATGTTCTTCCTCATCCTACGCTAAGAAAATATTTAGCAATAAAATTTACGTAAGATTTTCTTAATTTAATTAAATTGTGTAAGGTTTATCCTAAGTTTATTAACAGTTATTTTAAGTTTTGTATCTTTCCTGTCTCATTCTAATTTCAGCTTATAATTTCCTGCCAGAATGTAAATTCAGAAACGTAGTTAATTCTAATGAGAAAGAGTGCTATTTAAGTCGATACTTCACCGACTTCGAGAGAGAGAGTCTGATTTCCTGACTAGCGCGCGTCTGCCCTTGGCTAATTTCTCTCCTAGTTGCTACACTTGGCCATACCTTAGGCCCTTGCTTGGCTTCGCCGATTTAATTAATACTTAGAGGCCAACTAGCTAGATTTCTAGTAGCTTCGGCTATACCTTTCAGATAGCTTAGTTAAGCTAGTTTAGTTTCATTTATTATTATTTAAGTTCAAGCCCGAGTGGAGGCTTTGTGTAAAGTTCCAAGTAGAAACTGATTGTAAATATACTGAAACATAAAGGGTTGTAAACCTTCTTTAAGGCTTACGTGTTCCGTTTACACGCTTAAGTGATTATTCGCTTGTCGGTGTTGTTGGGGTTCTAAGTTAGAACTTTAGAATTGAATAAGTAAAACTCCACAATTGGTTTGAAAGTAAGATATTATGTACAGCACAGAATAATTAGACATTTTTACAACATGATGTGAAAATATGAATAAGACCAATATTCCTTCTTATCTTTTAATCAAGTAATCATGAACTCTACTTAGTTCTCATATGAGGCATAATTGCGACTGAACCTAGATTAAATGTTCGTTGTGTTTATAGGTTAGGAATCTTATGATGAAATTGCCATTAATTAGGCTAAAGAGATTAGTTTAGAACCGTACCTTAACCGAGGGAAACAAGAAATCCAAGAAAAAGATTAAAACACTAAGTGAATAATGTGAAATATTCAAAATTAAGCACCAGGAAATAATTGTTAGAATTTGAAACTGTTCCTAAAAATCCTCGAACCCGTCATGCGTTTATGCTATTATTAGAGTATATAGTATGAAGATATATATTACAATTATACATATAAACACATACATTTGAAACTTTTCCAGTTCCAATAGAATTTTTAACATTCTTTTATACAGTATGGGAGAGAATTCAATAAACATACTTGGAATGGTAGACGTTATAAATAAATGAACACAAAAATATGATGCTTGTTCAGTAACAAAGAATACTTCAAACATTTCTGTTCAGTCCGCTTTAATCCTAAGCTGCAGTGGTACCGAAATATTAGCCAAAATCAGCACATCCCTTCTGTGCTTGCTCATCAATACGAAGAACGGCATTTTCTTATACTGTTAATGATATCAGTTATTTGGATCTTTCCTTCCGGAAAATTCTCTGGGTTTTCTTCCCACAGTGTCTTTAGCGATACTGAATAAAAATAAATAGGAAGAATATTCATTCGAAGTCACATTTACAGAAATCTAACTTCCTTAAAGGATGTTGCTTTTGGCAATTCCATGCTTGCAGAAGCTAGTATGCAGCAGCCCAATCGTAGTGGAAACGAATCTTAGTTATAGTGTGTTCTTTGGGCAGTTTAGGTTTCAAAATATTATTGTACGGTCTCATATAGGCAAGAATTATCGCATTCACTAGTATCTCGTACTTGCAACTGTGTAACCCAAAGATTTTATTTTCATTCTCCGAAAAGCAAGAATTCCAGGTATGTAGTTCCTGTCGAAGGATTTGTCCTCAGGATCTTAGAGAAATATCTAGATGTGTTACTTGTAGTTTTTAGGCCTCTGTGCCACATTATGACTCACTTGTTATACATCTGCGTATTTCATAGATTTTGGTTCATGATTTTTCATTTGCATATAGTATTTATAATTCTGGTTTCATGGAGCTGCTTCATCAAAGCAAAAATTCTTTTGTAATCGAAATTATCTTTCCGTAAAGTTGTCTACTTTCATAAAATTTCTTCACAATATACAAGTAAAGCTTCCTTTCGGACTTTGTTGCCTTCTTGAATTCAGACCTGTGCTGTTTCATCCTGTACTTATTATCTTGAATAAATAGACGGCAATGTTCATTTTGAAAATCTAAACTGGAGCTGACTCAAAATTAATAATTTTAAAGGTGTCTCAGGAAGAAGAAACCTTTTCAATGCTTATTTTAATAAAATATACTTAAGATATTGCACATTCCCTTCTGCTTTAATTTATCGTTCTAGTAAAGTTAGTAAACGAAAAAAGAAATTGTCTCGCTATTTGAGTTATGGAAATAAAATTAATATTTTTCTGAAAAAGAAGCGTAATCTGCAAAGATTTTAACAGGCTGAGAAGATTCAATTAACGAGCTGAAAAACAAGATTTTAAAGACATTTAATCTAACATTCTAGATATATAGTTTGGCAAGTACAATGTCTTATAACCCACAATACTAAAACGTTGGAACTTTTGAAGATTTGAAGAAACGTAGATCCAAGAGGGAAAAACGTGTGCAATAAACGTGTGCATTCTGGCAAAGCGTTCATAGTCGAATCACGCAGAAACCTGGCAATGCTCTGGTAATAGCCCCAGCCGCTACTTCCTACCAAAGTTACTTGAATACAATACCGAACCAAGGAGAAACTTGTTTTCTGTTTTATGATGCATGTGTTATTTCCGCATTTCTTAGGAAACCCCTAAGAATGTTTCAGCCGAGGTTTCTCGGATCCCTCGGGTCACCTTTCGTTGGGAACGCTGCTGTACGTGATAAAATGTCCAGCTGGTAATCAGAAGATCCGGAGTTCGAGTCCTGGTTAGGGCACAGCTGATTTTTCGTGATTCCTGTTTCGAAAAAAAGTAAGAGACTCTACAGCACGTGCTACAACTCTTCAACACTATCTATATTTGACTTAATGAAATATAAGATTATGTGCATGAGTATTTAATTTAAAATATGGATTATATTTTATGTTTTTGTTTAATTATTTCCAATGCATCAAAAAAAATGTCCAACATATTTCTGTTTAACAACAGTCACAGAACATAAATCGGTATAATATCTCGAAATACAGTTTCAGTTATTCGAAAACAGCGATGCCCTTTTATCCCCGATCACGACAGATTCTGCTATCATCTGAAAATGATTATTCTACTTAATCGTAAATTAAATAAGCAGTTTTATTTAGGAATTTTCCAAATAATTAATACTTTTATAAGGCGTATAAGCCTAATAAATTGTTTTAGACAAAATACTAGATTGAAATTATGAATAAATTTGAATATTGCAAGTAAGGTGGTTGAAGCCTGAATAAAAAGGTCCCTTTTGTTCGACTTAAAATATGTTTTAAATACTATTAGACCAATGCATAAACATTTCTATTCATAACTAACCGTTATGCAGCCAGCCTTCGCCTGGCTTTTAAACGTACCGGAAAAATGCCTAAAAGACACACCTGGTGTACACTGGCTCTTGTCTAGATGCACCTATGTACCAAATTTCGTAGCCCTGGGTCTATTAGCTTACGCGCAGCGCGAATGAAAGACACACACAGACAGACTCTTTCTTTTATTATATGTAGAGATGTTGAGGAAATGCTCATGTGCAAGTGACGTGCAGAAAAGGCCATAAACTATCAAATAACATTTTTCTTTACATTGCTAGGCACCGTATAGTAGCGATACAGAGAACGAAAGAGAAGTGGCGGAAATATTGAATAGAATTATATCTTTGACTCATTCTCTCTGTGTTTTGAACCAGAAGTTTGTTAAATTAAGATAATTCCCCGCACATGCTTATATATCATATTCAATTCAATATTAAATACTGAGTTGATGAATATTAAATATATTCCGTAATCTCGAATCCTTAAACGAAAACTAAGGATGAAGATTTTTTTAATATTCAAAGAATTCAGGTTAGAGCAAAATTTTAAATATTCGCTTAATACAAACATATTTATGTACTCAGTGAAAATGTTTTTCCGTTTTCCGGATAGATAGACATTAAACATGGAATGCTAAATTCTCTACATAAAATTAAGAAAGTCTCTTTTATTTATTCCGGGTCCATAACACACACAAAAAAATGTACTGTTTGTGTGCTTCAGTAGCTGTCAAACAGGTCTGTGTATGTTGTCAAAAATTAAAGGATTTTTTTAAAAATTCATTTCGTGTTCATGAATCACACATTGTGGTACTGTTTATATGCCCCATTAATAGTATGCATGGGCTAAAGTGAGATTGACAACAAATATCTAGATTATTCTTAAAATTTGTAAAATCACAGTTTTTTTTTTAAACTAAACAGTTCTATAAGATTTAGATGCAATTGATTTTTACAACGTTATAAGCTAAAATATTTCATGATTTTTATGTTCGTTTTCAAAAGTTTTGAGCGACAAAAAATTTACAAACATTCCAGTTTTCGAATCTCGAATCATTTTCAAGATTTATGGGACACGAGCATTCAAACGTCCCCGCCTTAATTAGATACGTCTAACGTTTTGAAAGAGGGAATGCTTCCTAATATAATATTAATGACATACGGTAAAGTATTTTAATTTGCTCTATATTCTCGTTTCAGACGTGTTCTACTTTTTAAAAAGAAGATATACATGCTTTTACCCGAAAACTTCCATTGGAATACATAATCATTTATTTTCATGTTATTGATTTGATGTTTAAGATGATTTTTTCTGAGCCGACAACAGGTTTTCCCAATATACTTGAAAAAATAACAAGCATGAAATAAACGCATCCACTGTATTTATTGCCATTACACAGACAGCAAGTTTTTTTTAAAAAGACAAAAATACTCCAGCGAGCTAAATATTCATAAATTTTAAATTATTATAAAATGTTTTTTCTTTTTTTTTAGATTGGCTTAAATCAATATTATTTGTCGGTGAAGTCTTACATGATTTTTTGAATAGCATATGGAATTTGTATGTTTTTGAATGTGTTTTTCGATAATGTGTTATGAATGTTTTGTGTGAATTTGAATGTGTTTTTAGATAATGTTATAAAACATGGCATGAGCAATGTGATTAACAATGTAAATTTAGCCCTGAATTCGATATAAATAATCCCTGAATTCGATAAATGCTTAAATTAAAGCTTGAACTAATCCCATCATAGCACTGCCATGCTTCTTTAAGTTTTGCGAGTGCATATATTTACATACATGACGAATTTAATATGTCTACGTTTGAACGTTCGGTTGTTATATCTATGTATAACATGAACTTGACCTCATTTTCCCCTCAAAAGGCAGGTAGATGGCATCCCTCAAAAGGTAGGTAAACCTTACTGGAGATTTTTACACTCTTTATTTTAAAATAAAAAATCAAAAAATTGTCTTTTCAAAATTGGCAACGACGCTAGAAATTCTAAATACGTAACTATCACTTTTGTAACTCAAACGACCGATCCTGTATACGACTGGCTGTTGCCTTCATCACTGAAAAGTTCACTACAACTGTTTCCCTCCGGCAGATAGCAAAAACCTGAAGTTTGTCATTAGAAACCTCCTTTTATATAGGCATAACTGAAGGTAGAACTGCTGAACTGAAGGAAAA
>KK115271.1:863607-906675 GCA_000611955.2 Stegodyphus mimosarum | reverse complement strand
TCTTCTAAACCAACTATTCCATGCTGACAGAAACTCTTCGCTTCAGGATAAACCAGCCATTTGTGGTAACAAATAATGGATAAGTACATCAAAAAGTGCACTCTCCTAATCTTCACAGTGTGAAACTCCTGCGTGCTCCATAACGAATTGCAAAACGTTTTGTACGAAGGTGACTTTGACATTAGGCTTATTACAGAAGCACACTTCCAATCAAGTCATAAGCTCAAAATTCGGAACTATAGATGTTCTTGATATTATCGACGACATTTTAGAGGAATATGGATAATGATCTGTGTAAAAGGAAAATTGCAGTCAGTTCTCATCAACGAAAACAGGCATCATGAATCTGAACTCTCTACGTTTCACTACTTATTTACCAAAATGTTTATTTTTTTGCAATTTACGATCTACCCAGAACAGCCTAAAGGACAATATTTTGGATTCTATCCAGACATTCCTACTGTAATAGCCGGAGCCTTGAACGCTAAACACGTGACCTAGAACTGCAGAAGAAGTAATCAAAAAAGAAAATTCCTGTACAGCTACATATTGAATCACCCTGTGGTTTTTAATGCCTCAGTGAATGTATCTGCAGACCTTAATATTTGTAACTGTCAGACAATCTCGACATTCCTCTGTCCACCACAACTGTTCAAATGTTTCTTGATGTGGTGTATGAATTTAATTCAAACCACCTTCTGGTCATCGGCACAGTGGAAGCCATTAAATCAATTACGAACAGATACCGCGCTGTTACTAAATGGAGACTGAAAATCTTCTGCAAGATAACTTTCCACTCTGGAAATGTTCTGCAAGATAACTTTCCACTTATAATCAAACTTAGTTCCATGACAGATATTGATCATACGATTCCTTCCTTTATGAACAAAATCCAGCTGGCAGTGGAAGGAAAGCATCTGAAAAGGTTTTTCAACCCTGAACAACTCTTCAAACTTCCATCTGCACCTGAAAAGGTTCTCAACGAATATCAAAATTCCCGAAATTCTCTGGTTTGTATAACAGATGAAGTAATTTCAAAAGTGTACTTAATAACCTGACATCTAAAAATCCTCATTTAACAGATTCTCAAAAATTGTGTTATTTACATGCTGCTCTCTGAGGACAGCAACGTTAATTCAAACCGCGGATTACAAGTATGAGTCATTATTTAAAGCATTTCGAGAACGACGGAATAATCGGAAATACACATATCTTAAGAAGATTATAAACTATCCCAAACTTAGTCATGAGTCAGTTAAAGAACTTCGATAAATGCTAGATCATGCGAAAAAGAATGTACGGGCACTAAAATTATTTGATTTTGATAAAGATAACTTTCGGATATATTGTTGATAAATGTTATCGATAAAAGTTTAGAATCGCATGCCCTTGATGAGTTTGGCGATTTTTATGACGTCAAGAAGCAATGTTTCCAAGATGGCTGTCACCCGAAACAACGCTGAAAACGTATGCTCAAAAACAACAGAAGTAGTCACCTCGTATGTTAGCTTTGTCTCATCGTTAGAATCAGATAACTGCTGCACATGCATAATTCAAAACATGTAATCCCGTAAGAGATCCTCCTTTTCCTGATCTCGGAGATGGCGACACCACATAAACTGTGCAGAACAAGAATACAAAATGTCATCAAACGACTGCAAAAAACCTAGCTTGCAGAACTCTCGCTTAAGCTGACTCCATATGCCCTCAGTAGTGTTTATATGGGCGCTAGTTTTGAACACCTTTCTCACGACAAACCCACTCATAGCCACTCGATTGATATTTACGCTTGGTCAGACGCATATCTTTCGTACAAATTAGATATTCATACCGAGAACTAATCAAACCTCCATTCATATATCAATCAGTTTATAGCTTTTATGCACTTTCGATCTGAATTATGAAGAAACGAATATTTATCTTACCATGTGATTAAGTATTTGCGTTCAATTTATTTAATATTTCTCAAATAGTATAATAATCTCAGCGAAATCCCCACATCTAACAAAAGTGACAAAATTATTGTTTGTCTATTTATAAGCTAATTTATTTTGCATTACATTTCAAAAGAATTATACCAGTAACCTTGTAGAGACATTAGGTTATGTAGTAGCAGGAGACATGAAAAATATGCAATTCCTTCGCCGGGAATCGAACCACGGACCTCTGAAATACCGGTTCAGTGTGCTGACCATTACACCACGAAGGCACGCTAAGAATGTGGGAGATATACCTTATAACCTACAACTGTTAGTCGTAACAATACTATTAAAAATTAATAGCTCTA
Source organism: Stegodyphus mimosarum (assembly GCA_000611955.2). NCBI lineage: Eukaryota > Metazoa > Arthropoda > Arachnida > Araneae > Eresidae > Stegodyphus > Stegodyphus mimosarum. The sequence goes on along the minus strand of KK115271.1, from coordinate 904,388 downwards.
ATCTGTGCAAACAAAATTTAATAATTACAGTTTTATTTAGGAAACCAAACAATAAAAATAGAATTATTAAAAGTGTTTGAGATCTACTATTACTTTTTCTTTTCTTAAACCAAATATTTTGCTTGACAAAACAGCAGAAAATCGTTAAATTCCAATTCAGTAAAATAAATTTTGCTGACAGAACTCAAGTGAAATGATGCCAGTGACATGCAATGAAGAAAAGTCTAAAACGATTGTCCTTCAAAATTTTGAATGGAGAATTTCTCGGGAGAATGTGAAAATGACAAGCGACAAGTACCTGTCAATTTCAGGGAAATGTGAGAATATTTTTTTATTTGCACCTTTCATGAAATTTGCTTTTGAACTGATGCATACATTTTATTTCTCAACAGATAACGCTTACTGAAATATATTTTGTGTTTAATACTAAAATATCAGCGCTTCTAGTTTTATAATCGGCACCGCTTATTTTTTTCCAAAACTATGTTGCATAAAAATAACTAATCTCGGTGCTTTCAGACAACAATAAAAAAACACAAAAATATTTGGTAAGAATTTATAAACCTTACAGCAGATTTTACTGCTACTGTAAAATTATGCTTATCAGGTTCATAAATATTTCATAACTTTTTAAATGATAAAGATTAAAACGAATCCGTATTTTAAGTTCTTTCATCTACTAGTATTTTGTTTTCTCAAAAGTGTTTTTCATAAATATATGATTTCATTGATTTCTTCTCTTCTCTTCTATTATTCTCAATGTGTCATTAATTGATGCTATACTAAAGTATATATGCAAGAAATTACTGTGAACATGCACAGTGATGTGTCATAAATTTGAAAATTATAAAATAATTAGCATAAATGTTAACAGCAATTATTTCGCAAAATATTGTTACTTTTTTAATAACTTCTTTTCTGCAAATCAAGCAGTTGTTATTAATTTCTATAATGTATAATTGTACAGAAGACCTTCGTTTCATAAGACCAGTTTTCTACGTTTTAAATATACATTGTGGTGATTAAAGGAGGAATTCTAAAATTGTGATGAATAAACTCTTACTTCTCTTCCCATCATGTCCTGAATGCCACAACACTGTGTAGAGACATTAGGTATTTTTGAAGCAGGAGACTTGAAAAAGGAGCAATGCCTTTCTGGAACTCAAACCTCTAGAATACGCGCCGAGCGTGCTAACCACTACACCATGAAGGCATGCTAAGGAGGCGGGAGAAATGCCTTATATACTTCCCTTTTTAAATGGCGATTGGAGATTAGGGGACCCAGTCGCCAAATCTTGGTGGTGGAGAATCATCATCCACCACCTTTTTTAGTTCGGGTGCCACTGTAGAGACATTAGGTATTTTTAAGCAGGATACTTGAAAAATGAGCAGTGCCGTCGCCGGGACTCGAACCACGTACCTCTTGAATACGCACAGAGCCTGCTGACCTCTAGGCCACGAAGGCAAGCTAAAAAGGCGGGAGAAATACCTTCTAATTGTAATCATAAATTTGTGAATTCTAAAACCGTAATCCTTAGGCTTTGAATTCTAAATCTGAGATCATCAAATTCTTATTTCTAAAAATAAAATCATCAAATTCCAAATTAGAAAACCATAATTGTCAAATTCTGAGTTCCAAAACCAAAATCATCAGGTTCCGATTTTGAGATCTGAGATCATCAGATTCTGAATTCCCAAAACTTAATAATCAGGTTTTGAATTTTAAATATGTGATTATCAAATTCTAAAGTCTTAATCATCAGGCTCTTAATTCTAAAAAATTCAAATTAAAAGTTGCACTTAATTCATTATTAAGGGAGATAAACAACATCCACGGGTAACTCAAAATTGCACTTCGGGAGAAATCGCGCGGGGCACAAAGTCACCCCATGCGTCGAAAATCAACTATCCTGACCGAAAATATTTCATGTTAATGAATCATCCTTCTAGTATCATCCTGTCTGATACTCCTCTTGGAACGTGTATTCTTATTTTTACGTGTTTTTCTTTTCTGTGAGAGAAGCAATAGTTACTTGGAATCCATAAGGGAACGGGTGAACTCATTCACATCGCGCAACGGTTATTACTTCGAAATTCTTCATTAGCAGCAGTTTAGTTTCGTGCACTCGAGTGTTCCCATTGTTGGTCTGTTCGATTATTTGATAGATAATATCTTACAAACGTAAATTTACAGAATACGTAAAAGAGATGGAACGTTTGAGAACTCTGTTAGATGAAGTTGAGTCTTCTGAAGAAGAAATTGATTAAGATAGTGAAAATGAATCTGCTGAAGAAATATACAGTTCTCACGATAGCAAAAGTGAATTTGAGCAGAAAGATGAAGACAACGAAAATCCTGATTTAGTAAAAAGTATTTTTATTAGCAAAAATAAGACAGTTTGGCAGAAAGGAAAACCAAGGCGGGTTCGAAGGCGGCGTTCCTTTCGTCAATATATACCTAGCAAACCAGCGAAGTATAAATTCAAAATATTTGTCTTAGTCGATTCTAGAACTTTTTACAGCTATAACATGGTAGAACAACAGCCGGAAGGTCCCTTTAGAGTTGAAAATTCACCATTTGAAATTACAAAACGCCCCTGCACCCCTTTGTTTGGATCAGGCAGAAACGTAACAATGGATAATTGGTATACGGGTTATCCTCTAGCGAAAGAACTTTTATCAAAGAAGCTAACCATTGTAGGAACCCTGAAGAGATACAAGGCTGAAATTCCCACCGAGTTCATCGAAATAAAAGCTAGGAAAGCTTATTCTTCTATATTTGGCTTCCAAACGAACGCGATACTAGTATCGTGTGTGTCTAATGTCTGATGTATGATGTCTGATGATACGAAGAAACTAGAGATATTCACTTTTATAATGCAAAAAACGGTGGTGTAGACAAAGTTGATGAAATGTCATCATTATATTCGACAGCTAGAAAAACCAACAGATAGCCGATGGTCGTTTTTATTGTGTGTTGAACATCGCTGCAATAAATGCCCGAGTTGCCTTATTGTCAACAAAGACCCTTCCCAATATAGAAATAGGATAAAATTCCAAAACAAAATTGGCTATATCTCTTATACAGCTCCACACAGACTTAAGAAAAAATATTCCAATGCTTTCTTAAAGTAAAGCATCAATAATGTCACTTCTAGTGGATCAGAAGAACGCCCATCAAAGAAACCAAGACTCGACAAAAGCCGATGTGTTATGTGTCCAAGGTCCAAAGACAATAAAACTACAATTTCTTGCAAAATATGTAATAGTTTTTCATGTAAAATTCATGTTTTCTATGTTTTCCAGTAGCGTATGTTTAGCTTCTGATCCCTGATTAGGTATATAATTATTTTGAAGGGAATTTTTTCTTCAATAAAGAAGTATAGTTTCTTAATGAAATACTGCAATTATTGTTTATAATCAAATGGTTTCTATAAAATTTATAGCACATTTTCCTAATGCAACTGATTGGGGTGACCCAGTTACCCCACGCGATCACCAAGGTCAGTGTTGGGTACGCGCCTTCTGCCGGGTTAAAAAACATAAGAAATAAGAATAACCCATATTGTCATTAACAGAAAAATATTAATATTATTAGCAATTTACCTGTACAACTGTTTAATATACAGAATAATCTCATTTGTATTTTCTGTACAGCTTTATTCTACACTGACAGATTGTGATAGTAATTGCTCCATTGCTCCGGAGTTAGAAAACTTAGCACATTAACCGTGAGCCGGTTCCTAAAGACCGGCCAAAGTTAAGAGGTTTGACGTTTAGTATGTTAAACACTTTTTTTAAGACAGAGTTTGCTCAATCTGCAAGATTAGTCGGGCATTGAGTGCAAATAATGTAAATTATTTTAATGCTCTCAATAAGAATGTTCTTTAGTAACTTCAAAAGCGAAATAGATTAAATCATTACTCTAGAAATTTATTGTTTTTGCTATGTCCTACAAAACATAAATTGCTGTCTGTTCATTTACTGGAAATATGTGTTGTAAGTTTTAGGCGTAAGCGATCAACTGCCAGAAATATATAGCTTATTTTTGAGTATTTTTCTTTCTTTATTATGTAAAGTCTCTACGTATACGTAACACTACATACGTACGTATGATATCCCAACATAGTTATAGCACTTTTTCTTTGCTGTTTGGCAATATTATTTGAAGAACACATTTTTAATATATGAAGTTATATTTCGTACTGTTAATTTCTATAAACGGGGAGGAGATTCATTCTTAAATTAGAAGGCATGATAGGTAGCTTAAAACTGTCTGAAATGTTAAATTAGAATCGTAATATGTGAATACATTTATACGTAAATAAATTCTCTAACTTTATGTAAGAAATAATTACTATAAAATAAATAAAGGCTAACTATATTTAACAAGTTTAAGATACTAAAATAGACTATCATTCGTGGCATTCATTTGTTATGAATAACATCATAAAATTTCGTTTGGGCATTTAAAAACACTACATTTGATTTAACCCTGAATGCATTTGTATATTCGTTTCATATACTGACTTTTGCATTTAATCATATTCAAACAAAATTTGTTAACTATTGTTAATTCACATAAAGCGTTTAGATTTGATGTGCCACGTTTTAAATCTCATCCGAGCAGTTAAAAACAAGCACCTTGAAATGATCGAATCAAACCCAACAATAATTAAAACAATGTGCGTTTTCAGAGAAATGTCATAGAAAATCTTTCAAGGTGTTTCGCAAATTTTGTGTATAAAGAAATATTTGCTTTGAATTAAAATCAATGATTCAGTAACTTTCTCCATCATCATGATAAGGCTCATTAATATCAACTAAATCGTATGGTTGAAGTATTTGGAAGAGATGTGTACACCATCTTTCAATTCCACGGCTGAGCGAGGAGCAGCAATATCCTCCAGGCGTGCCCAAGACGGCGACACCAATATTGATGACGTATCGATTTCCTATTGAGGCTCTCTCAGAATTTAGATGCCAAATGTTTCAACTTTTGGTGACTCTTTCTATACTTGACTGTCCGCAGTCGAGCAAAGGTGCAGCAGTCAAAAAGTCAAATAAGTACTACGTTTATTAAGAAAAATGCAGTTTCTGGTATTTCAGAGTCCTACTATATTCCATGTTGGATGAAAGATAATAAAAAACGATAATACATCAAATTTAATTTTATTAAAGAAATTGAATCAAAGCTTCAATTGTTTGTTCAAGAAAATAAAGACATTTATTTTGCAACTGCATGCAATTGCATATATTCTCAGAAATAAATGTTATTCTATAAAAAAAATATTTAATAGTCATTGAATCAATCAATAGAATACGTATAAAAAATACACCCTCGAACAGTAAATATACTTAAAGAAATAGTTGCTTCTATAGCATAATTTTCAAAAATATTAAATCATAATAGATCTTAAAATTTTACAGAGAATTTATAAATAGAAGAAATTTTAAATTTTAACTATGAGCTTACACTATGGTAGCTGTTCTAAAAAAAGGAAGGAAATAATATAGTAGACTCTAATTACAAATATTTCCTGCCCCAAACTAAGGCATATGTCAAACTCTAAAAAAGAAGATTCCAAATCTTTCATTTAAATTCAAATTTATTAATGCTTACATTTGAAACCAAAACGAAAGCTACAACAACTCAAAAACAAATTCGTTGAATACTGATAACGCTGCCACACAAAAAAAAACTAATCATTAAAAGTCTCTAAAATTAATTCTCGTTTTCTAGAGTGACGTCATATTTCATGGGACTCGTAATAATTTTTCCTTACAGTAGCTAACGATATGTTTTGGTAGAATAATTTATGCATATTGCAAACAAATGCTATTACTATTAGAAATTTCAGAAAATGAGGAAAATTTTAACTCAAACATATAATAGCGACCAAGGTACAGTAATTTTAAACATATCCAAAGAAAATAAATGCATTCCATTTCTTTCCGTAATATGAAATTTAATAAGGACAAAAACAGTTCTTTAAACTATTTTACGACAAGGACAACAACAAGAACAACACCTTTCATTTTTCTTCACGTAGTCAAAAGATTTTGCGTGCTTAATAGGCATTTACTGAAGCAGCACGGAAACAAGCAATTATTGGAAAGTTTTGATTTGATCTATTTCACATGTGAAAGAACTATTATGAGAGTAAGGTGCTTTCCTAATTTGATCCATCAACATTGTCATTTACATGCATGCAGCATTATAAATTGCTCTGAGACTTTCAATGAAATACACGAAGCAGTTAATATTTATGAAAATTCCCTTTAGACAAGCATTATAATATACGAGGCACTTGCTGGTAAAATTATTCATGATGGTTCCTGATTCTACTTTCAAAATTTCAGCATAGATTTGAGGACATAAAAGATACTAATGCCAAGAGGACGTTCAGATCCGAATCTTAAGAGATGACGCATTGCAAATAATAATAGTAATAATATTTAAAAACAATAGTAATATAAATAATAATATTCTATAACATTAAGTAATCATTTATAAATAATAATCATAAAATAATAAACATCCATAAATAATCATAAATCATAAGTAATATATATCTAAGTAAATAATCATAAAAAATAATATGCATAAATAATAAACATCCACAAATAATAATATTCTATAGCATTTAATGACATTCCCCATATTCTATAAATGCCTAAAACTGTGATACATAGAACATTTGAGCAGTTCCTCATAAAAGTTATCGGATAATTCGAAGTTCCAAGAGTAACGCCAAAATATATTTAAAGCACTATGGTGAACATAATTTTCATTAAATTATTATGTGTATAGTTTGACCGCCTCATCCGCGACCATGAGCGCAAACACGCATGCGCCATTCGGACCGAATTATTCTCAAAATAGGGTGGATGAATAGGGACTATTTTCCCCTCCATTCTCTCTTTGCGGAGAAGAGAAGACTTTCACCTCCCAGCGAGTAATAACGCCCTATTTGGAAGAGTCTATGTGTTTTGGAAAAATGCCAGCCAGGGTTGCGTTTGAAACGGTCGAACTATACTTACCTTTCTTTCTTTCTTTCTAAACTGTTCTAAAATTCAAAATAAGCATCTCCTCTTCAAACTAAAAAAAGGTCATAAAGTTTTTCAGACTTTATCCAGACTGCAAACAAAATCATTTGCAATTAATTTACTGCGTAATTTTATATGAAATTTATTGTGAAATTTACTATGGACTATAATTGAGTACATGCAAGCACAAGCTGGAGTTATTAACACTATGCATGACGAACTGGGTGTTACTTAATTACCTGATATGCGCTGCAAATGTAGGGTGGTCTTGTAAATGCTTCTACGTAAATGCACGAAGTAGAACGGTTTCACATATTAACGCATTTTTCTATATTTTTACGAATATTGGAGCATTTAATTTCAAGCTGCATGAATGATGTGATGAAAATGGAATTGAAGCAAAAACATTAAGAGCTGAATTAAGCTAATAAAATTATATTCAGCAATATGGGAAGTTATACGGCAACGTTATCGTTACTACAGAACCTGTGAGGGAAGCAAAATGGAGAAATTGGCAGTAGTATAAAAACTGTAATAGAAACTATAGCAAGCACCGAAAATGAAGCTTTCGCTGCTTGCTTCTGAGATCTCTAGAAATGCTGGCAGTTGTGAAAAAACACATGGAGATGTAGCGCATTTTGCAGGATAAATAAACCATTAATTCGTAATTTGAATATAATAGTTTTTTCATTATTAGTCTTAGAACCTTACTGATAGAAGTGACAACATACTAGAATATATATAATAGAATTAAGAATACAAAATTAAATACAAAAATGACTCAGAAATAATTTTGCACATAATTATGCTATTCGATGGTATACTTCAAGAATCCCAGAAATGGTTTTGCAAAATACTATGGCTGTGGAGAACTACTATTGAAACTGTTATAATAAACCAATTCATGGACTAGAGTAGCAAGCAAAAGCTTAAACCAAGCACACTCTAATACACCCCTTAAAACTTTCAGACGTCTGTACGAATTGTCTGTAACAAGATCACATTTAAAGTCAAATAGGAAGTATATTGACTCATTTATAGACTTGTTGTAAACTCATTTGGTTTTAACAGAAAGTCTTTTCTGCTAAAGCCAAATGAAGAAGGAGACTAAGTTGCCTTTTGGATATGCTAATCGTGACTCCACAACACCTTTGATCCCCTACATCACTTCGTACTTAAAGGATGATGGAAAAGAGGAGACAGTATCCAGTCGACCAAATCAAGAAGTAACAATTTATTCTCCAGAGAATTCTTCGGGCGCTAAGGTAGAGTCATTAGGGTTTGGAAAATTAGTTGTAACTTCACTAAGAAATAAAATTCGAATTTCCCAATTACTAGAAGCAAGTGTTGTGACTAATGTACTAAGAGAATTCGAAAATGAATGTCTTTAATTCCTTCAAACATCTATCATAATATTTAAATTATCTGACCATCGTATTTAGGAGTAGGTGCTATTTGTTTGTTAAATATGAATCCCACACATACAGGTCTTGTATATTGATTATTAAAAACGATTTCACGAGCCACTGTATAGACGTCACTGAACACGTATAAATGTCGCTAATGTGAAAGTACATGAAATAAAATAAATAGTTCTACAGTTATAAAATTTTAGGGTGTTGTTCCATAAAATACACTTGTTCTGGAATAAGTCTTAAGACAACTGTTAAAAAATTTATTATAGCTCATCACTTTAATACGCTCTTCTACCAAAACATTATTATATTTTCAAAACTCTATCTTGAATTTATTCGGTGATAACCAATGGTACATGAAAGTACAATAATCATAATTAATCACAAACTGTTGACAAGGAAACAAAACTACTTTCTCCATAAAACATATTTACTTTTCTGATGGAAATAACTGTTATGGGTAAGTAATTACTGTTATGAGTAAGTAATTAAGTTTATTTTAAAGTTAATTTAAGTGATGTCAGGTATCTGAGATTAGGATCTACTTAGCAATACTAAAGTTTTCATAATCATAAAGTTTTTTTTGTTGTTTTTTAATTCGCAACTCATTCTCATAGACAACTTTTGAAATAAATGAGACTAATAAATCCATTTATTTTTCACTGTTTTAAAAATGCGCTGCTATATATTCATGAATTTTTCAAGTAGCTTATGAAAGTGTTTAGTCTAGATTTTCAAAAAGTTATTTTCATACTCATTATAAATTTGAAAAAGACAAATAAATTGAAAACTCCTCTTATTCATATTATCGGAACGATATTAATTTAAAGAAGATTACACAGTAAAAGGCTGAGGTGTTATTAGGAACACTTAATCGAACAGATCATCAAGGTTTGGTTTATTTTCTGCACAGCAAGAACTATAATATCTTTTTCTATGAACAGTTATAAAAGTTCTATTAAAAGCTGTTGTTGTGACTAATAGGGATTGCTTCAGAGAGATTTCTTAATGAAATATTTTTGAACGATTTGCCATATGTCTACGGAAATAAACCATGTTTGATTAAATGTATAAGGTTATAAGGTATTTCTCCCGATTTCTTGGTATGCCTTCGTGGTGTAGTGGTCAACACGCTCGGCGCATACTCGAGAGTTCCGTGGTTCCAGTCCTGGGGAGGGCAATGCTCATTTATTCCGTTTCCTGCTTTTAAAAAATACCTATTAATTCTACAGTAGCGCCCAAACTAAGAACTAAAGATGGTGGATGATGATTCTTCACCACCAGGATTTGGCAAGTGGGTCCCCTAATCCCCAGTCGCCCTTTAAAAGGGGGAGTATCCAAGGTATTTCTCCCGCCTTCTTGGCATGCCTTCGCGGTATAGTGGTCAGCACGCTCGGCGAGTATTCTAGAGGTCCGTGGTTTGAGTTCCGGCGAGGGCATTGCTCATTTTTCATTACTTTAGCTTCCAAAATATCCTAATGACTCTACAAGGTATTTTCTCCTTTGTTTCAGCATGCCTTCGTGATGTAACTGGAAGCATGCTCGGCGTCTATTCCGGACGTTCGGAATTTCAATCCTGGAGAGAGTACTTCGGATTTCTTCAGTTTCTTGACTTCGATAAAATTCTAAATGTCTTTTTAAATGGCTTGCGAACTAAAAGATGGACGATAATTCGTCAACACCAGGATTCGACGATTCTGTTGCCTAATTCCTTGTTATTCTTTATAAGGGTGGTTGCATAAGGTATTCTCTCCCTTCTTTCCTAATGCCTTCGTGGTGTAATTGAAAGCACGCTCGACGTGTATATTGGAGGTCCGGAGTGACTTTACATATTTTCCACGTTCCGATGAGGGCATTGCACATTTTGCACGTTCCTCCATTGATATAATCTACTGATTCTACAAGTAAATCAAATTTTTAAAAAATTACATTTTCAAGCTATATTTTTGGTCCCGTGAGACCTTTGAATAAAACTTTAAAAATTATATTTTTTTTACGCGTGAGGTAGAAAATAAATATGGGTAATTTTTTTTTTAAATTATTCAAACCAAAAGTAATCCTTCCTTATATTATTAGGATCATTTGATAAACCATTAATTAAAATTTACGGTTTCGTATAAAGTTACGTTAAAATAAGTGGGTACGTAAATTTGAAATACAAATCTCTGAAGATAAAATTTTCATTAGTTAAATACCAATGTCTAAGCATGGATTTTAAATTCTCTTCGGTAGATATATTAAAATCTAAAACATTTAATTATTATAATTAATTTTTATGGGGCTTCTAAAGTCGGTGTTTTTTAATATTTATAATCACCAAATAAAGGAATTCTGATTATTTTTGGGTCAGTTTCACATGTTAACCCCCCCTACCCTACTTTCCAAAAAGAATATGCAAGTTCACAGATATAACTGAAAATTTGTTGGCAGTCTATGATTTGGGCCACGAAACTTTGAGACGTATATATAATCTCAAATTTTCATATATATTTTTTTGAGATATATATATAACATATGGGTGTAACATAGCCGAAATTAAAATAATACTGAAGCCTATTTTATTTGATTTATTTATTGAACTTTAACTAAGTATCTACGATTGATTTTCAAGATATATTTCGCTGCACAGTCATTTTTAAATATTTTATACATGATAAGTAGCAATCTGACTTCAGGGAAGGTTAGAAAATACTTTTGTTTATTTCAGTTCCATAAGGAGAAAGGCGAGTAATTTTAGGTATGACTGCTTATAAGTTGCAAGCGCTAGCAAATAGATATCGAAGTAAAGGCTCTTTTCCTCGTAGTAAGAGAGAAAGTTCCCTGTTGTTTTAATGAACTAAATCCTATCAAAGCTACGGGGAAATTCTTGCTTAGAGGATCCAACACTGCCTTAAAAGAACAGGCTTCCTTACACTTGAATTACAGAAAAGTCTCAAGTTAAATTTACGAAAACATGAAATACATAGTAAAGGAAATTCGTCGTAGAATTTCTGAGATAAGCGATAGTTTTGAAATAAGGTTTCACATTCAGCACTACGCGATTTTATTTTTTAAATAACCCTCGATCGGATAAAGAAATATATTGTAAACAATCTGTTTACTAAGCCTATTGTTTATTAGAAGACGTTTGTCGGTTACACTTGAATTTCCACTGTGCGGAGTGTTTAAAAAAGTGTCTTAGTCTTACGTGGGAAGTCTATTAAAATGTGGGGCATAATTTTAATTGCTGCGTGCTTGTAATTGGTTTGAAAAAAGTGGTATGACAAACTTTTGACCAATGCCAAAAGTTACAAGGATTGTTCATGCAGCAGTCAGTCTTATTTACAATTATGTCAAGAGTTAAATAATGGAAATATTGTCAAACAGGAAAAGAGAGGAAAGGGAACAAAGGGTGATGGATTCTTAACACGAAGGAGAAAGAGACGAAAAGAAAATATAAAAAAAAAGAATGTCCATTATGAATATTAGAAAACATTTTGCTTGAGTGTAAGGATTGTCTAAGCCGTGCGATTTAGTTTTGATGTTGAAGCTTAAGAAGAAACTAATATCTATCGTAAGGTGCAAACGAGAGACTGCTGTCTAGCAAAAGTGCGAAATATCATCTGAATTAAATAGTTTTTGATGTAAATCCGAAACTGTTATTTAGTGTACCATGAAGGAAGAAGGACTTGAACATGTAAATTCCAAGTTTACAAGACGTGGAATATAGGCTTCCGGCTGCAACGATGTGCGATAGTTTGGGTGTTGTGTTCCTACCTGTGACATGTGCGAGCAACGAAATACCAAATTTACGATTCCTTGGATGTTCATCTGCAGAAATGTTGTTAGAAACTGTTATTTAACGTACGATGAACGACGAGAGCATACAAATCCCAACCTTAGAAGATGCAATATCTCTACTACTATTATTACGCTTGTGCTACGAACCAGGTGATGTGTTCCTATCTACGACATATTAAAAAAGAGTTTATTTCAGACTGATATTTAGCGTGATGGAGAAGAGGGTTCTACTGCTATTGAAAAGACTGTATTAAAGAATGTGTATTAGAATCCATTTGTGCCCTTGCTCCGAGAACAGCGGCTGATCGTTTTATTCCAAACCTAGCGTAAATTTAAGTCTTGTTTAAAATTTCCTCGGAAACCGTTAAGTTTATCTAAGTACCTTCTTCTTCTAGATATCTGAATGGGTTCCTGGAACTTTAAGATCACAAATGTATATGTAGATCAGTTTTAATTATGTCGAAGTTTAATACTGTGCTCTGTTCCAAGAATTAGATCTTAATTCATGTTAGAAAGACCATATTTATGATTTAATATTTTTCTCAGTAATTTTATGTCATAATAGAAATTGGCATATCTATATTTGTGCAACCTTAAGGAAATGTTAAAAATAAATATGTGTAATATATATGTTTACGTTATTTAATTATCAACTATAACAGAGCTTAAAAACTTTTAACTGTTGTATTATATTGAACTCACTTTGTAGCATTTGCGGCTGTACTTGGTTATGTGAAAAGGATTTGTATTATTGTTAACCTTTTTCAGTGGGCTGAGACATACATGTTCCATGCGTTGACTACTGTAAATAAGACTTAAGGACTTTTATTTAACTTTGGAGCCTCAAAGTTTTCTGCTTAACGTGGAGTGGGAGTTTAGCAGAATCTATTACATTGGCTTTCGTTGTCTTCTTACCCAAATACTTGCACCCAAAATGTCCAAAATGAATGAAAAATTAATGTGTATAGCCCACGTGAAAAGGTTAAGAAGTCAAAATTGTGGTTTATCATTTTAAATAATATTATTCACATTTACTTTTCTGTACGAAATATATGCTAACAAATAACTAATAACTACTAAAGAATTTAAATGAAATGAAATGAATAGCAGCAAAAATATATTATTATTAATGTATTGGTATTAATAATAAATATTAAATTAACTAGATCAGATGGCAATCTTTTGAGAGCCTGGTTTATTATCTCTAAAGTTTTTTTTTAATTTTTTAACTAGTATTTATACTTCTACTTCAAAGTGATCGTCAGAGGCTTATGCTTTGTAATGCTGATCAAAAGTATATCTGCAATTCTTTGTTCAAAAATTATTTAAATCACTCCCAAAATTATTTAAATCAGACTATTTTTAAAATTTCATGAAATGCAGCATTAGGATTATTTATAAATGTGCCGCTGACTAATTCAACATCTGTGTTCCGCAGGCTCAAGTGTAATAACAAAGAATAACGTTCTGTCTCCTCAAATTTACCTCAAAAATAAACCGTTGGCTAATAGTGTTTGGGTGTGAAACATATTTCATATTGCATTCCAAAGTGCAAGTTAGCGTGCTTATCTTACGTTTATTCGAATCAGTACCCTGGACTTCGGCTCAAATACTTAGGCAATTTATTTTCAAACTTCCTTCTCTTCACATATTAATTTAAAATTCTGATACCCTGTTTTATTGCGCATGTTATGTTAAGTTCTTCAATATAACCCTAAAATTTTTACAGTTGCAGTTTTTATTAGAAATTTTTATTTCTTTCCACCACAAACATGTACGTAAATCTTCCCAAAAATTATTAAATTTACCTCTAAGGTAATAAAATATTGAGATTATAAAAATGGCCTTTAGTGTTAATAACTGAGAAATATACTTGCTAATTTGGTCTTATAAAAGTCCTTGCGACACTCTGTACAAAACTGATATTGAATAAAATAAAATCCCATTAATATTTTTAAAAAATTCTACATACAAAACAAAATGATACCAACATGAAATTTAAGTGAAAACATAATTTAATCCTTCGAATGACTATGATTTTAAAGAAACCTTGGCTCTTTCGATAGTGATAAGCGGCGGATCGCTCTTGTTCAAGTAGACAAAAACATTCTGACATAAAAGCCAGACAACTTTTGCTGCTTGCAAAAAAAAGGACCCTACGCATGACTCCCTCTTGAAATTGATTTTTTTAAAACAAAGGTCAACTCAAGGATGAATTTTGCGTTAATTAAAATCCTTTTCTTCTATTAAAATACTTATTATACAAATACCATGAATTCTAAATACGAAAAATAATATAGATTTATGTACTTGTTTATACGCTTAAAGAATTTTTTTCTTTATTTCAGCTGGTAAGGGTATCGAAACCAGATTATTTTATTAAAAGTAAAAATTTGCTTTCAGTTTTTGAAACTTATTCTTTTCTGCAAACTAGAAACTGAATTAGGCTGTAAAGACTGGATATTACTAAAGAAACAATCTATTACTTAAATATCAATCATACATATTAAGTCGAAGTATAATAATGATGCATAGTAATGTGAGATACATTTATGATACTTTGCAGCCTTAGTTAGCATGTTTAAGTCCCTTCGAATCTGAAACTTCTGGAAATATGTCAAGCAACAGCATAAGATTTTAAATTCGGCGCAAAAGTAACCTCATGTTAGCGTAGATTTTGAATAAAACGGCATTGCTTTTGAAATAGGTCAGCTATAAGTCATTTGTTTTCAACTTTAGACTACAATACACTTTTTATAATCTAAAATTGCATTTTTCCTAATCTTATATTGCTAAATCCTGCCAGTTTAAGGTTATATTTTGTGTCTGCTTTCAAATTCTGCATGACGTATTTCTCTTCTCTTAGATCAAATCCAATTTATTAAATATCTCCATAACGATATTTTTCAACTTAATCATTTCCTAAGTATAACTTTAAGTAAGAATAAAGTAAAACCAACGCTCACTAACGACCGAATGATAAAATTGCTAAATGTCGGTAGTTGTTAGTAGTGTAAGGTTAATTCCAAGTTTATTACCAGTTCTTTTTAAGTTTTGTATCTTTACTATCTTATTCTAATTTCGACTTACAATTTTCTGCCAGAATGTACATTCAGAAACGCAATAAATGCAAATGAGATAGTATACTATTTAAGTCGATACTTCACCGAATTCCCTGACTAGCGCGCGTTTGCCTTTGACTACATTCTCTCTTAGCTACTACCCTCGGCCATACCTTAGGCCCTTGCTTGGCTTCGTCGATTAAATTAATACTTAGGGGCCAACTAATTAGATTTCTGATAGCTTCGGCTGTACCTTCCAGATAGCTTAGTTAAGCCACTTTAGTTTAATTTAAATTCATTATTATTTAAGTTCAAGCCCGAGTGGAGGCTTTGTGTAAAGTTCCAAGTAGGAACTGGGTGTAAATATTCTGAAAAATAAAGGGTATTGTACCCTTCTTAAGACTTACGTGTTTATTCAGTGACTTAAGAGGTTATTTGCTTGTTAGTGTCGTCAGGTTCTAAGTTAGAACTTTAGAATTAAATAAGTAAAACCTCACACTACGTTTAAGTTCGCCGCAAGTTGACGGTGTTTTTGTAACGCACGTAGATCGTGCCATTCTGTTAAACTTTGAATTAATAAAGGTTATTTTCCCCCTTCTTCTGAGCTGGTAATTCATTTACGTCTGTGCGAGAATTCGCCAGGTGCATTGTAGGATCTAGAATGACTTTACGTGGAGTAACAACAAAGACAGATCTTACATTATATGTTGTGCTATGTGAGATTTCGTTACTTATCACCTGAAATTAAAGAGTTTTAGATGTTCAATAAGCCAGAAATATTTTGCATGACTTATACTTTCGTAATAGCCGGATTACTCGAAGTGTAACGTTTTTTGTTTGTCTCTTCAGTGGTAAAAAAATGAAGGAAGCGCATAGTTTGTTTATTTCAGCTTTCTCTTGAACTGACTCTTAACAGCAACACCTAAAGATGTTGCCATGAAACTATTGTGGTGAATGTATACAATTACCACAATGGTTTTATGACAGAATGCATAAAATCGGACAACGTTAAATCCATAAGTGCCTAATGTAAACTCCTCGGATAAGTTAGCTTGAAATCTGACAGCAACTTTACAAATTTCATTTATATACTTTGTTTTCTTTGTTCAAAAATAGTCCCTTTCATCTGACTGAACAAATAATAAAATGAAAGTCAAAAAGAAAAGGAAGACAATCCAAAACTCTATGATTGCCGTTAACGAACAGTGAAACATTTCTTAAATGAGGTTACATCATTAGAGAGAGTTTGATGTCGAGTAAAATCGTATGCAACATTGCTCACGTTAAAACATCAGAAAGCCATTATTTTTAAATAAGGAATAAACCTTAAGTGCATCAATTCAACTCTCTTTCTCTCTCTTTAAACTTCCTTCGTGTACTTTTCCTCAGCTCAGAATTTCTAATCATTTGAAAAACCAATCACGAAAATGTCAGTTCGCATTAAAAGTCGTTCCTCTTTTCCAGAAAGCCATTTTAAATGTCATCGAGAGTTCGTTTAAAATAAGGTAAACAGTAGTGTTTCAAGAATTTCATTGAATTACTAATAGCTTTGTTTACATCACCGTCTTTTGTTCAGTCGTTTAGACTCCGAAGCAAATAAATTAAGAAAATTTAATAAAAATATTTCCTCAGAAGTGCGCTCAAAGTCATTATCTCAGCTAAAGCAGTTCGTTTAAATATTCAGAACAACAAATCAGATTTTGTTTACGACCACTTTCGCGAAGTTAAATGGAGCGCTCTAAGTATCCGTTATTTCCGAGTTTCTATTTTAAATGCTTATGAAAAAAAAGATATGAATTAAATAAGGAAAGCAATATATTGCGAAACAGTTCAAAACCTATTAAAATTTCCAATTGCGTGCAAGCATAATAAGAAACGAAGTTTGGAAAAATAAACACCTTCTTTCTTCAACGTATTTATCCTAAAGAAAATAATAATTTTAGGTTTAGGAAGCACAGGATTCGTTTTGAGGAAGCAAATGCATCATTTAACTTAGAACAAGAAAATTCCTTTCATTCTGCTAGTAAAGTTGAAACGCAAAAGAAAATCTATGCATGCGCAGTAGTATTGTGTTCACTGATTTTAAAGAAGTTTTAAATTCTATAAATTCAAAAAAATCAATTCTTTCCTTTCACCTACTGAAAACAAAACCCGGTGAAAATTTGAAATTGTGAAATATTCAAACGAGCAAAACTTTAAAGTAGAATAAGTTTTAAATTTTCTTATTCAATAGTAAAGCAAAACACACAAGGGCAATTTGCCTGAAAATCTTCTCAGTTTTGTTCTAGACAGACATAATTAGTAATACATAATCGCGTTAAGAAAACTTGAAGGTAATAAAAATGAATTGTAATTTTTCTAGTAAAAAGGCATACAAAACAAATAAAGAATTAAAAGGATATTTAAATTATCAATTTTGTAATTATCCGAATCTCCTTTTATTTGCAGACTCAAACTTTCAAAATGGAAATTCAAAGTTCCTAGTAAAAATTAAATATCTGAAAAAATCTTAATGTATTCTATATTAAAAAATCATTAATTCCCGAACGAGGACACCTTAAGAGAAATTCAGATTTTCTTATAAAAAGGCTTGGCCTTGGTTTATGTGATTACGGCAGAGCCTCGAGGGCTGTCTGCCTGATAGAAGGAATGCCTTTGTGGAGGACTCTGTAAGGGAAACAGGCTCGTATACACGTTACACATGGTGAAGACCAGGAAAAGCCCATGCAGCCAGCCCGTTCGTGGGATTCGAACCTTGGACCGAACTACGAGAGTTCAGCGACTTAACTGCTCGACAACTTAACTAACTAACTAACTATAACTTTTACAAAAGCTTTAAAAGTGAAGTGTAAAAATGCCCGTAAGGTTGAAAAAATGAACACATGCATAACATGACTATTTTAATGATATGATCATTTAAAAAAATGACGAGGACAAATTATATAAAAAAATTAAATAATAAAAATTAGACTACTACGAGAATAAAATTTTGAAAAAATTGGTACTGTTCTGTTATGGGACTAGATTCAAGATATCGCCAAAATCTGACGATCTGGCGAAAACTTCAAAGCATAATAACGGCCAAAATATTTACGATGCACAGTAAAGTTGAAGAAAAATCCAAGGAAAAAAATAACATAACAAATATTCGTAAAATTAGAACTCTTTTGTGTAAATTAAAAACGATTTGCCAAAGAAATCAGGAGAAAAAAATCGGTTAGCAAATAAGATTAACGGGGAGGTATGGAACTGCGGATATCATTTAAAATACCTGAAAACATTTGCATTTTAAGACGCTTATAACTGCTCCACTCAACAACAGTACAATGATTCATATCGTGTTGATATTGACAACATTTAGTAGACGTTAACTTTAAATACCATGCATAAATGAAACGAACTGCCATTAAGAAACTGATTCTTAATCCTTCAAACCCATTTTGAGAACGTAATCCAGTTTTTTCTCGCGTTACATTATAATGCACGTCATATCTTCGATTTCCATTGCTATGTTTCCTTCGAATTTAAGTAGAGCTTAATTTTATAGTTTTTCGTGAACTTTCTTTCAGAGTGAGTAAATTCCTAGTTCCTCAAGAAATTGTATGGAAGATGTTTTATCATTAGCTTAAGTACCAAATTTTCAAATCCATTTGCCGCTGCTCGCTTTGAAATCCTTGAGTTTGTTATTCAAAAATTCGTTAAAGTTTTACAAAATATGAAATCGATAATAAAACAAATTCCAAATTTCAAATTTGTCCTTCCAGATGCCCATATTCGCAGTACGATTACGTTATTCAAAATTTGATAGCTCTAGGTACCTTTGTTTTATCACAATGCGAGAAACATTATGCAGATTCTTCGTCATTCAATTTCTTCAAATATAATACAGGGTGATGATATTTGGTGGCAACAATCTGATAAGTGGAACGGACATTCAGAGTGATTTGACTCAAAATCACAAAACGAAAACAATTGTTCCTCAGGGACAAAGCTCCTTTGGACTAATAAAAACACAAGTAACAGTTATATCGCTATAATCTGTATTCTACTTTCCAATTTTGAAACGCATTCTTTTACCTTTTTAAAAATGTAAACAATGCAACGATATCGAAAGGAATGACAATATATTTAAGAGATTGGCAACTTCAATACGAATCAATCTCTTGGCGAGCTTAGCCAAAAATTTGGCGACAAATCTGGTCCCGATAACGGGCTAGCAACAAATGTCTTCAAAATGGATGAAGTTAAAAATTTAAATAGTTAAAATAATGAAAATCAGATTTTTGAATAAATGCTTACATAAAAAAAAACAAAAGAGAAATCTTAATGTGACGTTCTAAAGATAAATTATCTACCAGAATGAAAAAAAAATGAGGACACTCCTAAAATGAATATTATGTCATTAACAAGATCACTTAAAAAATTGACGAGGAACAAATTATGTAAAAAAATTAAAATAATAAAAATTATACTACCAAGAGAACAAGAGTATAAAAAGTCAAACAAATGGATGGCGTTAAAAATTTAAATAATTAGAATAATATAAAAACTCTATTTTTGAATAAACGTTTACATGAAAAAAAAAACAGAAAAGCAATATTAAAATAACGCTCAAAAAATAAAAAGTCATGAGTGTTAAAAAAAATGAGGGGGTCTCATAAAAGGAATTTTTTAATGACATGATGATTTAAAAAATGATGAGGACAAATTATATAAAACATTTTAAATAATAAAAATTAGACTACTAATACAACAAAATTAAATTAAAATTTAAATACTTAAAATAGTAAAAATTAGATTTTTGAATAAATACTTACATGAAAAAAAAGAAAAGAACAGCAATCCTAATTATAGCGCTCTGAAGATAAAAAGCCACGAGGATAAGTGTACACTATCTTTCTGCAAGAGAAAAAACTTTTTTTTTGTTTGTTTGAGGAAAGATAACATGCTTTCTCCATTTTCTGCCAGGTCTTCCCTTGAAATTATGCCAATAAACCATTTCAATTAACTGCCAAGTGTTTACAAATTCAGTGTTCGTTGTTTACTCTGTCAGATAGATAAGTAAAGTTTTCAGTATGATGTGCGCTTAAGGACGTCGATTTTTTTTATCTCGGCGTTATTTTTTTCTTTTTCACGCTAGATTCGCTAGCAAAGAACTGCTTTCGTTTGATTATTTACAGAACTCCAATTATTATTAAAAGAAGAAATCAATTTATATTGAAAAAAGAATTATTATAAGAAAGAATGAAATTCATATTTTAAAAAACTATTTTAACAAAAGTTTTTAAAAGAATTGTTATTAGAAAGAACAAGAAATAAATTTATATTAAAAATAATTATTTAAAAAGAAAATCTGAAAGTTTTCAGATTTTACATTACCCCCAAAATGGCGGTTTTTGAACGTTTTGTGTGTTACCTTTATTTATTAAATATCATGTTCTTCGCCCTCAAGACCATAAAATTCAATTCAATAGCAATATCGCAAAATAATTTTAAAATGAGCATCATATCTTCAGAATTTCTGATACACAATCTCGCGCGCTGGAGATAAAAAAGTTTTTTTTTTGTGTGTGTGTGTGTGTGTGCAGCATTTTCATTCCTCGCTTTGAAATCGTTGAGTTTGTTAATCAAAAATTCTTTAATGTCTGACAAAATATCAAATAGATAATAAAACAAATTATAAATTCCAAATTAGAGCTTCCAGATGCCCATACCCGGTGCAGGATTACGTTATTCAAATTTTAATGGCTCTAGGTACCGATTTTTTATCACAATGCGTGAAACAAACGTACATTTATGTAGATTCTTCATTATTTAATTTCTTTAAATATAATACAGGATTGTAATATTTGGTGGTAACAGTTTGAAACGTGAATCAACGAAAAATGCCAAAACGAAAGGCTAACGATATGTTTAAGAGATTCCTCAATCCAGCAGACCATGTAGTTAAAATGGCGAAATGAATTAAAAACATAGCACAGATAGAAATATATATAAAACATCAAAAATTAAAAGTAGTTAGGTGTTTGAACAATATTTAGCCAAATGCTTTAAAGCCTTTTACTTAAATATAATGCTCACAACTTCTGATCTGTTTATTTTAATAAGATGTTGCAATCCTTTATTTTAATAATTATGAAACTGAATTGAATTAATTATGAAACTATTTGAATTAACAATTATGAAACTGAAATAATTAATTATGAAAGGTTCCAAAGAGTGTTTTGATGCTTGAGAGCCTCACCGGAATATATAAGAAACACCTTTCAAAGATTCTGTAGTACCTTCGAATAATTTTTAATATCTAAGAACTAATGTCCATATTTAATTTTCTAAAGTTCTCTATAACGAAACTACAGCTTAATATCTGAAATTCCGAAACTTGTTCCCAATTCATTTCAAAAGCATTTTTAACTATAAACTTTTCAGATAACGTTGGATATCTAAAAATTATATCCTAATGAATAAAATGTTCATTCTTGATGATAAATCATTCTGATAGTATTTTTTTGCGCAAATATTATGCCAGTCCACTTCATCTTTATATTCTATGATAAAACGTTCTGATAATACCTGATATTTTGAAATGATTATCCAATCTACGCATTTTCAAAACCTATAATCAAACTTTTGGATAATTTATCTGTCCTCGAAACATCTGGCTAATTGATAGCCATTTATGTAGCATAACTGTTTTCCAACAATTCTACTTATTATTTATTTTTTCTTTGAAATTAAAATATAATTCCCAGAGCATTTACCATAACACTTTTTAAGATATTAACGTTTTTTATCATTCGTTGTTAATTTAGCTGTCCTCAAATCTCCATATTTTGATAGGACAGGTTACAAAGGTATTAGTTTATATTTTTCTGGATTTACGTCATTAAGTTTTACAGTTTCAGTGTAAGATCCCAAGCTGGTTGAATTCTTCCATTATTTATGAGTAATAAAATTTTTAGAATGGCCTAACGCGTTCGCGTAAATTCCATCTAAATACAGCGCTTATCTAAAATACAGCGTTTATCATCTGTAGGTGATAATGATTTTTTATTCATTTGAGCCGAATTTTTATACTCCTAATTAAGTTCATGGATCTGTAATTCTCATTATTATTAAACAAAAAAATCTTTATAATCTCCAAAGGAAAATTTGTTTCTAACTGCGTATTTTTTCACACCTTTTGACTTCTTAGTTATATCCTTTTCCAGTTTTATAACCTCTATTACTTTTCTATTTTTTTTTCAGTTTTATTTTTGCTCTCAGTCAACGAATTGTTCGGTAATTATGCCATTATTTTTATCTTTCATTTCCCCAAAATTCCTTCTTATTTCCTTGTGGAATGTTGTATTTATTATTGTTTTGGATAATCAGATGTATAAAAAATCGATTATGCCTTTCATATGTTCATAAAAATTTATCAGATTTAATAAAATATCAGAAACTTTTTCTGTTCATGCAGAGCAGCGTAATATTATACGAATATTTAGGTTTCATTTTATTATAATGAAAGTCAAACATTAATTCTTTTTATAAATCTAATACTGTTATTCTATCATAAATTAGTTCACTAAAGTTTACTGAATTTTTATTTATATAAACAGCAACGAAATTTTCATCACATAAAGTCTGCCATTTAAAGTTTGGTTTAGCAGTTAATTTTTTAGCTTTTTCTTAATTACAACGCAATCTCACATTAATTCTGTTCCTAATGTTCTCCACTGTTTTACCAAACATTCAATTATTCACCAGTATATAGGTCTTTTTCAAAATCTCAGCTGCTTTAGGTCTCATTTTTGGATTCACACCTATATATTTCCTTAACCAAGGAGATTATTTTAAAGCCATTTTCAAATATTTCTGATTGATATATATAATTGAAAGTTTCTGTAATAAACAACATAGTGTTCTTTATCATATAAAGTTATTAGTAGTATAGCTTCTCTAGAGCCATCTGGAATTCTATTTTCAGGGAAAAAGTCATATCTGAATAATTATCATGTATTTCTTTCAGATATTTTAAATCATCTTTTAAGATATACTCAATATATGAATCACCCGTTTTATGAAGCCAATCATCATTATTGTTCCATTAAAATCAGCTATACCCTAGATACAATAGGGCTTAATTCATAGCCGGATACAATCAGCTATACCCTAGATACAATAGGGATTAATTCATATAAATTATTGGCATCTAGATATATTAAATAACTGGATGGTTTACTTTTATCACAATTTTTCATGTATTTATTACTTGCTTTTCCATATCTATTACAACATTGAACTTTACCTCCTCTCGTTTTTTCCAACATTAAAATACTATCATAATCTCTTAATAATTCCAATTCAACATTTTCGATTTTTAGTTTTGCTCCCAAGCTAATCCTGCTGCTGCAAAGTATCATGTAACTAAATCGTATGTTTTTACACATACGTCTCTAATGTTTTCAAAGATATCTCTGAATATTAGTACATCCAATTTTACATATAAATCTGTATATTCACCCAACTTTTTGAAATCATTTTTTCCGCTCGCTTATATTCTTCATTGAAATACTAACTTTTCTCTAAACATTTCTAGACTAAGATTTTGTCTTAAATTATCAATGTTAAATGGCATAAATTTAAATGAAACCACAAATCTCAATTTCTTTCTTCCGATTTTTTTAATAAACGATATATATTTTTCCTCAGTACTTGAAATAATATAAGTACTGGTTTTAACCCATCCAAGTTCCTCTATAAATATACATTGTAATCTTCTAAATTATTAATTATTTCAGAAAATGTAATTTTTAGATAATTTAAATTGCAAATACTATATGCTGGTCCTCTATGTTTTACAGTTAAATGACAATGATCTATAACTTTCCTTTTATCATTTGAAGCATAGGTATCATTTCCTTCTTAGATATATGACAAACCTTTGTACGTTTGTAATGCTCTTCATCTTAGTCTACTGTGTTCCTGAAATTTTAATATTCTTATGTTTTCTCATAAACAAATTCTTCAGTTTCTCGAACACCCTTAGCTAACATGTATGCAAATTTATGAACCAGCCGGTATAGTGCCGGCCAGACGGTGCAGTGTTTAGGGGAGCCGCCTGCGATACCGAAGGCCCCGAGTTCGAATCCCGGGGAAGGCACGGATTTCAATTGTCTGTCCCTTCATGGGAGGTAACGGTGGCTGCCTATTAGGTGCCTCTACAATAAATGGGCACCACTTCCGGCCTTAGGAGTGATCAATGCCGAAAAAGTAAGTGCCCGCCATAAAAAAAAAATTATGATTTGCGTCAGCTTCTCTGTAAATAACAGTGGTTTATAAAACTCCTGTATATATTTAATGTAATTACTAAATCTATAGGCTTCATGTTTCTGATATTTACTTTTCTATTAATTTCATGCTTGCATTACCCAGACCAAACTTATAATATGTATTTTCTGCACTATTTATGCAACGAAATGTCTGCTTACTAATTCAGTTCATTTCAAGATTAAACGTGTAATATAATTTTTGACAACAGATTACTTTCTACTGTTTCCATTAACAAGAGTTAAAATTACAGCGATGCATTTCAGATTGAACTCAATAACTATTAAAGCTACATTTATTCACTGTTAGATTCAAAGTTCAAAGTTCAAGTGTTCTTCTCCAGCTTTCAAATGAATCGTTTTTCTTTCCCCCCCTTTTTTTTTACTTTGTTTTTCTTGCTTTTCTTTTTTAATGTGCTTAGTTTAATAGTATCGCAGCTTAGAGAAGATAATGAATTTTCTAATTTATTAATTTATCGGTTTATTGCAAGAGAGTCTTTAACAGCCAATAAAATTAAAAAGAATTTTTAATAATTTTTTTAATTTTTTTTTTCATAATCGAGTTGTTTCAGCCCAATTTAAATCTAAATTCAAAGTGTAAATGTTTCGAATAATAGAGAAAAGAATATGATTTAACGCATTCAAATCCATTCTGAAATTATTATAATCTCCTCTGTTGCGTTTTCATGCATTTAAATATTTCTTTTTCCACAAGTTACGCTTGTGGAAACTTGTGGAAAAAGCCTTATTCATACCTCATTTTGTATGAGGGAATAAGTGGAGAAAATTGCATTCGTTTAAATTATGAAAATTACATTTCATAAAAATATTCCTTCTGTAGTGTTCTCAATTTCATTTATGCATGGAGTAATCCAAGGCTTGTTAACTTCGAAAAATGAGCATGAATCGTGCTTGAAGTTCATAGCTTCGCTTTTTTCATTATATTAAATTTTCTTAATGATGATAAGGGCAAACATCTGATAAAAATATTCCGATAAAGAAAATATAGCTATTATAATACTATTAAGAGATAATACCCTGGCCTTTGAAATTAAAAGTGAAGTAAATTCTCTCTCGGGGACTTCATGTCACAGACAAGCATCTCTAAAAATGACCAGTACTTTGAAAATAACCAGAACATAATTAAATGTCGGCTGATAATTATAATAGCATTCTCTGACACGACCACTTTCTAACCCGATTCCATCAATATACAACAAGGTGACACCCAAAATGTTTACTTTCACATTAAAGTTAAGGTTCTTCATGTATGAGAAAAATTTTAAATTTAAATTTCAATTTCTCATAATAGATTTCTTTTATGGAACAAAATATTTAATCGTTAAATGTATATGTTTTGTTTGTTTATTTGTTTAAGAGCATATGGTTAAGTACACAAGTGTTATCTATTATGTAAATTATCACGCGGACGAAAACGTCGCGGAGAAAACAACGCAAGGCGAAAACGAAGTGGTACAAATCATTGTGGAAGAAAATAAAGCAAAGAGAAAACACCGGAGCTCTAAAACATCGTGGTACAAAACATCGTCGTCAAAAATAACGCGGTTCAAAAACTTCGCAGTTTAAAAACATCGCCGTCAAAAATATCGTGGTAAAAATTAAAGTACCTACGAATCATCGCATGACGATAACATCGCAGACATGTGTTTTTCAGGCTTTAATAATTGTAAAATTCAGTGATTGTTTAATAATTGTAATAACTCGGATGTGAGCGCAAGATGGAAAGAAGGATAATTTGCACTTTCATATTTTTTCTTAAATAATAAATGTTTGCTGAAAATGTAAAATGGAAACTTAATCATAGAAAATTAATGCAACTTATAGCACTTAATTTTAAACTGCCATAGTTAACTAACAAAAGTCATTAATAAATTGTTTTTTTCTAAAGTTTTGCTGGTAATTTTTCATGAAAAATATAATCTAAAATAGAATAGAAAAAGAAAGATAAGTAATTGCATGAACTTATCTATAAAACAATTGCTAAGTTAATTATGATATTATTTTCTCCAATTTTGTTAATCTGTTATAGTGGAAATTATTTCTTGTTTCGCTTAAATTCCTTATTTTTTAAAATTTATTAACTAATAAAAAACATGAAATAAAAATTATCCTTCTTTCCACCTTGCTCTCAAAAATCAGTATGCGAATATCCATTAACAATTATTAAAGCCTGTAAAACGCATGTCTGCGATGCTATCGTCATGCGATGATTTGTAGGTACTTTATTTTTTACCACGATATTTTCGACGACGATGATTCTAAGCTGCGAAGTTTTTTTGATCCGCTTTATTTTCGACGACGATATTTTGTACCACGATGTTTTAGAACTGCAATGTTTTCTCTTTGCTTTATCTTCTCCCACGATATTTTGTACCAGGACGTTTCCGCCTTGCGTTGTTTTCTCCGCGACATTTTCGTCAACGATGTTTTTGCCGCGATGTTTTCGGCTGTAACCCTATCATGTAAATTATCACATAGGCTTTCTCTGGGTGCGAAGATTTCATTAGAAGTTATTTTAATCTTGTGCTGTTTATATTAATATTTTGTGTGAAAGCAGTTGGTACTGTATAATAATGTTACAAATTTTGCACATGGATAGATAATGTTTAGTGAACTTATATGTGAAATTGTTGTATTTTTCTGTATAATGTAACATGATAATCAGAGAAGCGATACTCTGCCATAAAAATAAGAATACATGGCAAGACTATTTAACATTGAGGAAAGGATTATCTCACTAACTTGGCGAGATGTCGCCCAACTGGCGATAGTTTGGGCGACTAATTTTTCTCACCAAATTCAGCGAGAAATCGTCAAATGTAGGCATTTTGTCTGTTTCTCATATCATTGTAGTAGATATTATAACTGAATAACTGTAATGGATTTCATATGCAACTGTAACCTTATCTGGTCCTCATATGCCTTCCAGTAATTTCGAGAAACAGAAAGTACTCGAAATATCTCGGCGGCTGGGTGAAAACGATGTAAGACCGGTTAGGTGCGCTTTGCATTTCATTCTGTGTTCATTTATATATTTGATATTACTCCAGTCAGTCGGTGGATTTCGAAGCTGATAGTTGAGTCTTTCAAAAAAATTCATAAACCTTAAGTGATTAACACTGAATCAAAAAATTTGCAAATCAAGAAATCGAAGGTTTAAACTTAGAAACGCTAAAAATATTATGCTTCGGAGGGCACTGGCAGACTTAAGGATATTTTTTAATAAGTAGAGAATATGTTTTAAATCCGTAAACAAAATTTATCTCCGAATTCTGATACGTATCCCACTTATATCTTATAATCCGCATTGTTTGAAGTCAATGCAACTAATACTACTGCAAATCCAAAAAATATATTCCTGTTGATAAAATTCGAAATTATTAGTATTTTTAACCATAAATGCATATTTTTAGTTTGAAATTTTGAATGCTATATACGCTAAATGCTTCAGTTTTTTTGTCCCATTTCTGAGCATGAAATCCAATTACAAATAGAACCAATTGTAAATTCAATTTAATATTGTAACTTTCCCTCAATATGGAACAAGTAATTGCTAAAAAAAAGTTTTAGTTCTGTAGTTATTTCCCCAAATTCGGTCGCATTTTAGGAAAATTTGTAATTGCTTGTAGTTCAAATTAAAAGATTATTTTGAACACTTTCATAATATTCAGAACAAAAAATGTAATGTTTCATATAATTTAATATGTTATGAAGAACAAAACTGAGTTGTTTCTTTACGAAGTCGTATGAAAGTTATATTTTGCATTAACTGAACCTTCCCATTCACGGATTGAAAGTGTTCATAAAATTCTCTACTTGAATCGAAATAGTTCTTCTAAAATTCTCTACCTTATGGTGAGAAACTCTGCAGCTACACGAAGACGTGTAAAACCAATATTTAGGACTTGTAGCTCCCTTTCGAGGACCATTCTCTATAAACAAACCTCAAATTTAAAATGTATGTTGTTATTTGCATTAGTGGCAATTATAATTATGTCTATTTACTATCCTAGCAAGTTCCAATTGCAGATTTCTAAGTATGGATTGAAAAAATGTCTACACATTTCAAGAGTGCAATTAAAATTATTCCAAATTAATTTTTTCAATTTTATTCATTAACCAAATAATATAAAATGTTTTATTAAACACATTTTGGAGATGATGGAACGTATTAAATGAAGTACTTATTTGAGTAAAAGTATAAATATTCAGTTATTAAAACAATATTTTCAGACATTCTCAGTAACCTCGGATATTGAATCCACTTTCGCTTAAATATATAGCAAATTCAGAAGTTACATGTTTTATTAAAATAAGAAATAAAGTTAGGAAAGAAAATTTAATTAAAAGGATGAAAAGAATTTTTTTTTGCCTAAAATGTATGTTTTAAAAAAAACCTTTTCAGCGGTAAAATATATAAGCCTTTCATTATGAAATGCATTTCTTCGTACTTCTTTTCGTATGTTTTAGCTGATTATTTTTTCCTAATTTCCTACGTAACTGCAAGTAACTTTATTTTATTACACTGTGTTGTTTGCTCTAACACACTTATCAAGAATTCAATTATTATCTATAGTTGTAAGAGTTAGTGTTTTTTTAGAGAAATAATGATAACTTAACAATGAATTAGCTTCGATTTTAGTTTAAATAAAACGTTTAACGAAATTTAACCAAAAAATCTGATACAGCAAATTTCTATTGAGCGTGTTATAATTAACAATCTGAAATATTGTTTAATAATAGATAAATAATAAATTATAACTAATAGTTATATAATATTAAGGGAATGAATGCAACTGATATGCTTGATTAAAAATTGCATCAGAAGCTTCAGTAACGTTCACCATTTATACTGGTCTTGATAAAAAAAGAAGTTCTTATTAAGAAGTCTTTCTTAAATGCATCTCTTTGCGGCGCTGTTTTATTCTGCTGAATACATTTTTAGCGTTGGCAGAACATAACATTTGTTAGCATACCATCTATCACCAAAAGAAGGATACACTTAATATATGACATGAAGCTTAATTAATTTCCAAATTTAGCAATCAGTACCGCCATCTTACAAAATGAGACTGAAGCCTGGCTAACAAGCTAGCCGCATAGGTTTTTTCATGATTTTCTACGTGTGTTTCGCGATTTTCTACATGCGTTTAATTTATTTTTTATATTCGCGATTTTTACGTCTGTGTGCATTCGTGATTTTTTATATGTGAATACAGATAACTGCCCTTAAAAAGGTCCTTCATATACGCACTCTCCATTTAGGCAAGTAACTTTTGAGGATTTTGGCATATTTAACTAAAGAAACAAACTCATTGCAAAAGCGTTAATTTATTCATCTTTCAGGTATCGAACTAAAATCTGATTTAAAGCATATTACAGTTTTTTTTTTTTTTTTTTTGTTATTTTTCATTGGAACATCTCGCTAATAGCTACAAATTCGTGAAACTGATTTCACATAATACTTTCTTAAGTTCAAAACATGCAAAAATTGGTATTGACTATGTAATATATAATATGACTATGACAAATTAAAATGTTAATTATCTAACAGTTTACAGATAGGGAGTTATAAACATACTTCAGTTATTCCTTAACGCATTTCTAATGTGAGTTCTTAGGAACAACACTTTACTCTAACACTGGACGTAATTAGCAAACATTCTACAAAAATTTTGGTGTGGTCTAAGTAAACAATGATTTCTTCATCGACATCCTTACACGCTTCTCTACAATGTACAACATACAACATAATCATAAAATAAAGAATTGCGCATAAATATATTTAAGACTAGCGGATGTACCCGATGCTAGTTAAGTTAGATTGCAAGTAATGTATCTAACAACAGAAAGAACGATACCGCTATAATTCTTCTCTAATAACGATGCAAAAATACGTTTCATAGTCATACATTTTTCAGTCTCATGCGACATAGAACCCGCATACAAAATTCCGATAGAAACATAAACTAATTCTCTCTCATTATATCAGCAAGAATGAATGACCTTCGCCTTTCTAATCAAATGGTCGTAAAAGCTCAAGTTCCATCCAATATTTTACTTATATTCAATTTTAGTCGATTAAATATGGCAAAAAATGGATCATAATTGATCAGAAATCAATAACGCGAAGAAACACACATACAAACAGACAATCTTCTTTATAAACAGAGATTTTGTAGAACTTTTTATAGAACAAATTTTTGGCTAGCAAACTCTACGATTTCAAAAGCGAGCAGTAGCAACACTTTTCGAAATAAAGCGCTTTCATCTCCAACGCGCGAGACTGTCGCCACTCGGAAAAATGAACTCGAAAACTAATGTTTCCAGAGTTTTTAATTAATATCTGGGTTGATTAAAGTCGTCTGAAGATGGGAACAGTCCAAATGGTTTCCACCAATTTTTTGGAATCGGGAATAATGTATTTAATGTTTATTTTTATTTCATTGTAAAATTTAGAAATTTTTTATTAACAAACACTACGATTTGAAAGCGAGCAGTGGCAACACTTCTCAAAATAAAGCAGTTATTTATCTCCAGCATGCGAGACTGCTGCCACTCAGGAAAATGAGGGCGAAAATTAGCGTTTTCAGAGTTTTTAAGTAATATCTCTGATTTTAGCTACTTTTTGGGGGGAAAAAAGTGGACGTCGACCTTTTCCAGGACCCAGAAAAGAATTGTAGAAAGTTTGGTGACGATAGCTATCTGACTGAATTAATCGCGAACAAACACACAAACAGACATTCTTCTTTTATAAAGAGTGGTTATAATTAAACTGACCCTATTCAGACCCCTCTAGAACCTGTTCTACGTATTGAATTTTGATGAAATTTCGTATATATGTTACATAGGCAAAGGGGAAACGATCTCTGCAATAAAAAAATTCATGATCATCTTCTTCAAACCATTCTTCGGCATGGGTCCTTTTCGCAATCGCTTTAAACGACGGTATTCAGACAATGCAACTAACCTATTGCTGCCGCTCTGATAAAACAGTTTTACTAGTGAAGCTTGATCTTTCTTCTGTAAGGCATGATTAACGATAACAAAGGCACACAGAATGATTTTCTGGCTCTGCACGTCTCTTCATAGGTTGACTAATTTTCATAAGGAAATTTTGAAAATTGCCGTCTGTTGGTCAAAATTAAAATTATTTTTTATTGCAGAAATCTTTTCCCCATAGTCCATATAACGTGTATGCCAAGTTTCATCAAAATACGATAGGCTGAACAGGTTCTATAGGGATCTGAATGGAGTCACTTTAATTGCAACCATCCTGCATACATAGATAGCAGTTTCTCTATTAATATGAACAAATGTTTTAGAAAAAGGTTTACTAGATTTATATTTTAATATTTTTAATATTATTATTGGTTTTAATTTACAAATATAAACACATTTTCAGAAACAACGCAGATTGTAACTGCACAAGAGTTCGATTTTAATCAGCGTAAGAGCTGTACTTGATGCATTGACTCAATTTTTTTAGTATTTGGCGTAAAATTTATTTAATTAATTCTTAAACCATTCCGATTAAAATTATTTAATATTTAACTTTCTTGTTTTCCATAATAAATCATTGACTTGAGCAAAGTCCACATCTATTATTTAAGAAGAGGGGAAAGACAATAATGCTGGCTCAATAGCAAATTTTATTTTTTGGATATTTTTCTCAAGTGACTTTTATATTCCAAAACGTAGCGTACCCATATAATTTGAATAAGAACTGATTTTGTAAGAGATAAATGTATATCAATAAACAATTAAATATTAGTTTTATGATTTTTTTGACAATCATTGAGATCTTGATTACACTGATTAACTGTATATTCAGCTACCGACGCCCAGTTTACACCTTGATCATCACTGACGCTCTTTAAAATTTCATCGACACTCGGGAGGTCAGTACCGACTTCTTTGAAAATATCTGGTTTAGAATAATCTATCAGGATCTGCCTAAGTTTTCTAGCTGCTTAAAGAACAGGGATAGTACATGCTTCCTGTGCTCGTTACCCTCACAGAAAGAGCTCAGGAATTATGTTTCGTTGTTAAAACTGGTAATCTATTGAAGGAAAGAAAATAAAAGACAGATGCTTGTTTTTCCTTTCTTTTGTTACTTGTATGAAATAAATAAAATCATTTCTTCAGATCACATAGAAGACTAGACGATTTTCTTTTGTCGCTATATCTTAGTAGTTGCTTATTACAATTTACTTCAATTTATTAGAGCAATTTTTGTTCAATACCATTATTGCATTTTTTTAAATGAGAAACGTTTTATATTACAAACTTCTACGCAAAATGTTGCCTAATATCGTTAAACGGAAAACGAGGGAAAAGAATGAAAATCCCTTTTGCATCCTGAATTTCAGTGAGCTTAACCTTCATCGTTAGTTTAAGTTAAGTTAACCTTCATAGTTGACCTAATAGCCTACAGCTCTAAAATACAAAATAGATTTCAAATTGGTGTACATTGCATAATAATTCTCTCTTAGACCTCCAGAGACTTTTTTTCGCTCTTGAAGCACGATGAAAATTTATAGATATCGATTACATAATGACCTTTAAGGGACCCACGCAACTAACCTATTGGATTCATTAATGTTACAACTTGGCAGTTACCCAGCCTATTCCATCTGTAGCGAGCTTAACTGGAGATCACGTACTGAAGTCTATTGGTTGAAAATACGATGCTATTTCTAACTTCGATGGATTTTTGCAAAAGCTTTAAATCGTACTGGGTTTCATTTTCTCTTTTTGTCGACCTCTGATTTCTCTAATACCAGATACTTGCAATCATGTTTCTTATAAAAGACGATTACAAGCTTCTTCTGCTTCGTGATGATAAAACTTATCGTGTCGGGGACACAAAATCAGCTAAAAGTTTCCATCTGCTTCTGTGTTGATCTATATTTCAAAATGTGATCCTTTACTTATTATAGTTTAAGGTAGATCTATTTTTGAATGATCATTTTTATATATGTCAAAGCTGGTAGCTTTTGAGATGGTATTCTCTATATATAGATTGAGATAGTGTTATTTTAAAATGGCAACTTTCGCCCATTCATACATATAGGTTCGTTTAAAAAAGAAAGAATTAATTCTTCAAACATATTGAAAACTCATTAATATCCGGTTTTATTTCATTGAGATGGAAATATGCAAAGTGTACTTACACGCACAGCGTTTCTTTATTTGGCATTCTTTCTTCCGTGAAGCTAAAATGTAGTAAATATTTCTACTATTGAAAACTTATTAAATGTGGTTATGAACGAATTGTGGTAGCAAATTAATATGCATAAGGAATAAGTATTTTACTAATAACGTAATTAGTTATGTTAAATGTTGCAAATAAATTCAATATGCAAATTAACATAAATTTTATCAGAATTACACCATTTAATGATATAACAGTTTACTCACAATAGTTTTACAGTGATGTTTGCCTTATATCGAGGACATATTTTACACTATTACTTTATGATAGTGTAAAATACTAGTAGTTGGTTGAAATTACTAATGCTTTTTGGCTAACAGAGTTAAATCTGACATCAGTCGGTAAATGCTGGCACGAAATCTAACTAGTGACAAAATGGATAACCTAAGAATATGTACAGTCCATGAAAAGAATGGTTATTTTATTCAATCCAAAATAAACACCAAAATCCAAAACAAGTACTTGAATTCACAAATAGGAAGTCATGTAATTCTTTCATTCAATAGTTGCAGTTAACAAAATTCTATCGAGTAGAATTCTTGACATCGGAATTATTTAAACTTAACTGCGATCAGTAAAGGGATGCGCGAATGGTTCGAATCAGCATCCTTTCTGTAAACTTTTATTTGGGAGGGTATGCAGCGCAATTGTTCTAAACAATAGTAAAATACAAAACTTTATACAAACGTATTCGAAATACTTGAGTACTTATTCGGAACTTATAAAATGCAAACATTTTTGTTCTGGATTTCCGAATAGAGCCTTCCGATATGAACAATACTTTTGTCTTAGAATGTAATATCTGATTGCAGTTCTTCTTCAGTTGTCAAATCGCTTTATTCTCACCCCCTTCTATTATTTTTTATTAATTAGCATTTCGACACAATCGACAATCGAATGGAAAATTGCTGGATCGATGAGCCTTACTCATAATGACGTCAATGGATATCTATTCGTGATGGTAAATAAAGAGTTTCCTGCATTTGATGCTTAAGAAGACAATTACATTTACCAAGCTATTAAACAAAAGTTACCAAAATGTTAATACAGTCAAATACCAAAAATCCGCCGACCTGAAATCCGCCAACTCCTGAAATCCGCACTGCCTCTCAAAATATAAACATTGAATTTATAGGTTCCAGAAACCACAGAATAGAGAATGAAATATCGAAGAAAAAATATTTATCCAATAATGATGTCATAATTACTGAACAATAATGATTCTGTATTAGTGGCAGAAAAAAGATCTTAGCCCAGAAGAGGTTTTTAGTGTGGATGATGTGTTCAGATGAGCCAACACTGACATATCAGATAACCGATGATGAAATCATTGGCTCTTTTGAAGTCGCCACACCAAGAAAACGATTCCGACACCGACACAGATAATGAATTTGATAGGAGTGAGAAAATATCTTTTAATGAGGGTTTGGAACATGGTGAAAAATACCTAATATATTTAGAACAACAGAGCTGTGTCACAGAGCAAGAGATTATGAACCTGTAGAATTTACAAAAAAAAAGAAAACTTACTCTGCAGCACCTAAAGTTTTAAAACAAACCTCTATCAGAAAAATGTTTGAAACAAGTAAAAAGAAAGAAATATTTATGCTTTATTAGTATGCCTTATTTTTACATGTCTCTATTGTATGTGTCCTTAATGCTTTAAAATATTTCTGCAGTCACAAATATAAATGAATAATATAGTAAATATATATATATATATATAATAATTTAAGGCATACAATAAAATAATTTAATAATGTATATTAATGTACATAATAATTAAGGTAAATGTATCTAATATGCCTTATTTATTTTGTACTTTTAGTCTGAATATTATGATTTGGCTTTTCTGACCTGAAATCCGCAAAATCCTAAAATCCGCACAACCTCTGGTCCCAAGCATTGCGGATTTCTGGACTTCTACTGTATTACATGTTGCTAAATATGGCTGCAATTGTTTTTCTTTTTGTAACAAATAGTAGAAAGTATAATTTCTGCTAAATGAATATAAAGTAAGTCATAAGCAACAGTTTCGAATTATAAAAGTCACAATATAATTATGTGTAGAATTTATCAACCTTCACTGTGCTTATTGGTCACGTACTCGTCTGGCTTACTCAGTACCAATTCTGTGTTATTACTGCAACTAAAACAGAACTTGATAAAGAAGTTAAAGTAAAAAACAGTCAATAAGGACATTAGTGAACTCTAATAACCTTATAAGTTTTGATGAACGCTAAATACTGAAGATTATGTGGAAGATTTTAGTTTCTTAATTTTGTCTTTTGTGACTTCTTTAACGTATTATAGTCTTAATGCAGAACATACAGGCTATTTTTTTGTTTAGAAAAACTGAACTAAGCCGTCGGGCAATGATTTTAAGCAAAAAAAACCCTGTCAGCATTTCGACCATTGTTAGTGATCGATTGATTGTAATTAAAACCCTCTGACCGGCCAGGGTTTTCGCTAAGAAAACACAAATTTCCAAAATCTACTACCAGAAAAATTTATTTTCTTGATTTAATGTAAAAACTTTCCCGGCATTTTATACCTGGATGTATGTACTTTTAATATATTGCCTTAATTTCTTTGACATATTTTAATATGCACGTATATATACGTTCGTACAGATATCACAAAAAATATTCTAGGCCGTATATATACGGCCTTGCCGGTTAGAGGGTTAATAACCGCTCGTACTTTGTAGGGCTCGATTTGGCTGTCAGTAGCTAAATAGACTCTTGGATGGGCTTTCGTGGTCTTCCCGAAATCTAGTGCAAATTCATACTCATTTCTTTCTGAAAAAACCTCCATGAAAACACTTTTTCTCTTACACAGCAGCTTTCGAGTGCTTTAAGATAAATTTTGCAAGCTTATAAGGCATGGTCCTCCTTTTATGGCAAGAAGTTTTTAAAAATGTTTTCCATTCCAGAGTAAACATTGTCTCGAAACGAAAGAGACCACATCTATTAATCCTTTACATATTTTCATTTAAATCCGGTGTCAAACTGATGAAATGTTTTCTTATTTGTGATTAAGAAATTTCTTAATTTTATAACAGTTAATTCTTGTTTTTGCTACAATATAGTTTTATAATTACATAAGAACACTCGCAATATGTTAGACGCATCTTAATAGTAAAGTATGCAGAAGCTCGCTCTTTTGATGGGGAAGTTACATTTTGAAATACGCAAAAAATTTACGTTAATAAACCCTTTTAGAGAATTCAACTAAAAGCCTAATCACAAAACATTCTACCTTAATGCGCATTTCTTGAACATAACATTGCAATATAACATAAAGAAATGGAAAATATGTTTTGTCTTACGGTTTCAAATGCAAAAGTTTGCGTACTTTAGTAAGATGCTTGGTAATGGCTTGAAGTTTACTGTGCAATAAAAATGAAGACAGAATTAACTCCTCTGTGGAGCTGCAGTAAACATTTTTTATTTTCTCATCGAGGAAACATCTCCAATATCGCTGTTAGTAATTGGCATCCGGTATACATACATATAGCGTTTCTTCCAATTTCGGTTGAGATTACCCTGGGGAAGATGGTATCCGAAAATCTCATAGTCTTTCCTCAAGCAATACCAACAAGAAACGAAAGTGGGAAAGATATCACTGTCCTCTATTTTCTTTTGTGTATTACCTACAAGCTCTTGTCCTTTGTTTTGTATGCTTGTGAAGGTCCCATTGTCTTTCTTGAATACGTTCCGTTACGTTTCATGTGATTTTATTCTTCCGACTTCTTGAAGAAAATGTTAGAGCTTAAAATTAAGCATCTCTCAAGCTAAATTTCTTTGACTACTTATTATAACTTGATGATCCAGATTCCTTTTTCACGACTGAATTTATCTGAAATTTCTTCTTTGCTCAGATATTCCGGGGAAGAGAAAATTCTGTCCCTCATATGCAATGTATGGCAGAAATATTTTTAAGAATTTCAAAAATGCTGAAAGTGTTCATAAAAATAATCATTTGGTTATATATATAAATTAAAAGTACCTAGATATATTATTAGAAAACAAAACAAAGTTTTTATTTATTGATTAGTGCGTTTATTGCTTTTTAAATAGTTCAGTTCGTTAAACACTTACAAACTGTTTAAGCTGGAATTATAAATTAAATATTTCGGAATGGGGAGACTGACAACTGCCTAAGCGCAAAACCACACAAAAGACAATTCCTCTTTGTTTTGCGTAACAGCACCATTTTCAAAGGCGTATAAATGGTGAATGTTTCGTTTGATTTATTTCATTTTGGCAAATCTCATCTCAAAAACGCCCAGGCAGCCGGCCGATTCGCTTTTATTTCATCCCAGGTCGAACTACCAGTATTTAGTGACTTAACTGCTCTACCACTGGCGGGTCCGATAAATTCTTGATAGTTTAAAAATTTGGGGAAAATTCTAGTAAAGACGTTTTTAAGATTAAATGGATTGTTCGTGTTGCCAGTTGAATGATTTTGCTACCAGATCTGAAGAAAGATATTTTCACTTGGTGACAAAATTTTGCCTTATGAGCCATATTTTAATTCCATACATATATCTGTATTTTCTTATCTTTAACTGATCGGCAACGTTCCCTTATATACATGTATTTTTGTGCTTTAAATGTGTTTAATTGCAAAGTTTCCTTATCGATAATTCCGTTTTCATAAGTATTGACAGTAAATCAATGCAAGTAAATTTTATTAATTTGAAATAATATGCTTTTAAGCTAACTTTAGAGAATATTTTTGCCAGATACTTCTGCTTCTATCTCGCCTACATCTCCCACATTAGAATCAGCAATTTTGTAAATCTGAATTCATTTACTTTCCATTACATTGATCTACAGGTAACCTCTATACATCCAGAAATCGTCAAATGGGAAATTCAGATTGACTTGAAGAATATCCTGAAGATAACAATAAAATTTTGGGTACAACTTGTGAGTGTACTTTGCCCCCAAACTATGATTTTCAAGCGCAAATGAATATTTGGAACCATAAGAATGTTTCCAAATATTTCTCTATATTCCAAATAGCAAGCCTCAGCTCAAAAAGGTTTTGTTAACGAAAATAAAGCAAAAGAACACCAAGTACGACTCATTCAGTTATGCAGATCACTTTTCAGAGAAGAATGAAGGAATTTTTAAGGATAGTCGATCTACTGTTATTTTTTTATGAAAGGAAATTAAAAAACCAAACAATAAGCAGCATTTCTGATGTTATTAAAAGTGTCCTACTATAAGTGGCTTTATGTAAACAAAGTCATTGGAATGCAAATTTATAATGTTATGTTGTGCCCACATAATGGACTCCATGAAATTTTTTAAAGGAATTATCCATTTTTTACACTATTAAGATATGACTTCGGTTTCACATATAACATCTGAATATATATCCCAATATTTGGAATTTTCATTGCAAGAGTCCTATATCTTATTTGGTTTATTCGCAATTCTTCAAACCAAGTACTGGTAAATATATAGCTCAATAAATAATGAAATGAAGAATCATTAAAATTCCACAAGTACGTCATATGGCCAAAGAATATGTACTGTTAAGAAGGAAAACTTCGCAGAAGCAGAAGTGGCTCCCTTCCAACGAAAAGGGAAACAACTGCGCATGCGTGAAATATCTGTCGCCAAAAAGCGCCAAAGCTCGAAGCTGAATGCCGAAGTTGGTTTGGACAGGGTTCGACCGTTACGTTTAGCAAGAGTTCAAACAAAGAATAGGTTCTTTGGTTTCAAGTAGCGATATGGACAATGGAAGTTCAACAGCCAGTGAAAGTGAAACTTCACCTAATATTTCATCATTTCCGAGTTTAAATTATCGCGACAAGTCAAAGAACGATTCATCTTAACCCGTGTTCCTCAATTTCCTATACACGTCGCGGAAGGGGAAAATGTCGGCTAGGTACCAAAGAACTGGCACATCAGAGAGGGGAAATTCTCGCCAACAGATTCCGTCGCCAAATCCCTTGGCGAATGTTCCCTTTTCTTTGTAGCGGCGTTGCAGACAAAGTGGTTTACATTACGTCTATGGAGCCTTTCCTTCTTTACATAGAGGTTCTTTGATATGGCCTCATTGATCAACCGGCATTCTTACAACACGAATTCTGTAACAGTGAAATTTGATGAAAATTCATTTTGATTTAGCTCGCTCTAATGATAAATGTTACGTTGCAGACCAAATGCACTTAATATATGGTAATGAAATAAATTGTTTATTTCTTTTTTTTATAAGTCCTGATTTTACGTAAATCGTGAGTATCGTTAAGTTTCAGATTTCAAGCCAAAAAAAAAGGCCCAGCACGTCTGATTTGATATTACCAACAACATCTCTATACAAAGAAAACTTCGTATTACTAATATAAAATTTAATATTTTCACTGCGATATTAGATGATTATTTGAGTCTTAATTCCCATATAGGCTATTACGTTGAAAATGAGTTGAAACCCAATATTATGCAGAAGAAATTGCGCTTAATTCAAGATGGAAATTCCTTTTTACTTCCTTGTATGAAGTAAAAAGGAAGTATTGTAATCGCGAAAAATTTCGGGTATCATATTTCAAATAAAATATCCATTTTGACCGCTAACGAATGCAATTTAATGATGTTCTTGTGCGATATCTGAACGTAC
Source organism: Stegodyphus mimosarum (assembly GCA_000611955.2). Taxonomy (NCBI): domain Eukaryota; kingdom Metazoa; phylum Arthropoda; class Arachnida; order Araneae; family Eresidae; genus Stegodyphus; species Stegodyphus mimosarum. The sequence goes on along the minus strand of KK115271.1, from coordinate 863,893 downwards.
GGGACGAATAAAGGACTCGTTTTGGCCCAAAAAATTATAAAACTGATTTAAAATGGATTCTGAAGAGATTTTTTCGTGGCGTCTATTCGTACGTACATATGTTTGTATGTATTTCGCATAACTCAAAAGCGAGTAGCCTAAGAACGTTGAAATAGTATGTCTTTGCCTAAGAATGTTGAAATAGTGGCCTTTTGTATATAGGATTGCTTTAGCATGCAAATGTGCACCTTCTATTTTGGTTGCAATCGGTGGCACCAAAAGTATATATATGTATATATAAAAGCAT
>KK115271.1:796894-860797 GCA_000611955.2 Stegodyphus mimosarum | reverse complement strand
ATATATATATACCCACTCTGTTACTTGGCTCATTGAGCGCAATTTTTTTATTTTCATATGTTGGTAAATTGTGCATTTTTTGCTTTAAAACTTATTAAAACTGTTCTTATTTTTCGGTTAAGGTTTTTATGTCTTTAGTAAATATGCATGCAAGATTTGTAAAATTATCAGCAATTTAAAAGTTGTTTAAGTGCGGCTAAGCCTAATCATTTTCTCATGGTGAACATATTTGTTTACATTTGAAACTTAGGAGAATATTGGATTTGTTGCCAATCTAGAGAAACTAAGCTTCGCAACAGCAAAGATAACGCCTTCTTTTATCATTATCTTTTATCAATTAAATCATGCTTAATCCATTCTGGAATTTATTCGAGGAAATAAGTGTTTAAGATTTATTTCGTAATTTTTAATATAGATATTTTGAATTTTTACATTTTATGTTTTTATGTTACATTTTATGTAGAGTTGTATTAATTTAATGAGAAGTACTGAATCGTCTGTGAAAAGGTTGTTCTTTTTTTTGTTTAATTTCTTTTACTTATCGTTTTAGATTTATTATAGCATTTGAATAGAACATATGGCAACAATTAAGTAATTCTCCAGATGATATACATAATTTTTGTGTATTCTGATAAGTTATAAAATAAATGAGATGAAACGTTGTTAAGTGAATCTAGCGCCAGAGTGTAGCTGTGGTAAACAAATATAGTGAGTTTTAAAAAGTGCATTAATTCTATTGTGGTTTATGCGCTATCGATGAAGTGGATTTGATTCATTCCAATAAGTTTAAATGAAATGCAAAATGCGTATAATTTAATATTCCGTACAAGGAAGTCATGTGCTGTACACATCAAATTTTTATCCCTAAATGTGGGTAATAGTTATTTTAGGTTTTGGCCACTATAATAAATCAGAATTAGAGGTCAGAAGCTGTGGTCACTTCACTATAGAAGCTCCTAATGGATTGGTCACCGTTGCCTCCTGTGAATAGACAGACAATTTACATCCATGCCTTCTCCAGGATTCGACCCCGGCCCCTTCAGTAAGGCAGTCAGTGTCACATACCACTTTCCCGTCTGGGTGGCTCAAGTAGGCAGAAACGTTTTGGATAATAATTTTTCAGATAATTAATAAAATATATTTTTGATTTTTAAAGACAGAAATAAATATATGTAACAAAATGTTAAGCAAAAGTTTTTAATGAAATTAATTCATATATTTGTATTCTAAATTTCGATAGCAAATACTTTCGTGGATAGCTTGAGAGTGCAAAGGAAGACATCCAATATTAAAATCTTAAGCCGAATCGTAAAATTACGCAACTTAAAAAATGTTCTAATGAGTGCTGAATACTTTCTTTCTTTGTTCTGCTATTCTTTCGCATTATATAATGGCATGAAACAAATTTAAAAAACTATTTTTCATTTTATAACTAGCACCATTTTTATCATTTCGTAGGCGGCTGTCTACCTCTGTTTTTTTTTTCCATTTATTTACTTCATATTTCTGGCATGCAACCAAACTTTTGTCCTAAAATTTATTACCAGCAGTTCTTATGACTGTACAGACTGTCTACAAATTTCTTCAACTTGTTTTTTCTGTACTGTTTTTTATTATTTTTTCAGTCTATGGCATTCTTTTCTTTCATGTCCATTTCATTCGATTGCATATGATGTTTTGTCTCTCTCATTCATTCTGTCATAATTTCCTCCCATTCATACTGTCACTGTTTCTATATTCTGTCGCAAAAGCTCTTTTTCCTCCCATTCTGCCTTTATTTCTATACTTTCTATAATTCAATATTAAGTTATCTAGAATAATTGTTGATACTTGTTTCGTCAAATAGTTATTCGCAGGTACTTAATTTTCATATGAGAGGTTCTTTGGTTCCATACGTTATTATTACTAACTGACAGAATTTAATATTTGTCTGGAATCGATTAATAAAGAAAATGTAGAAACTTAAAAGTAAAATAATTCATTCTTCAACAGGAAGAAAATAGTTATTTTTTTAATATCCTACGTCGTTGCACTGAGCATCAATGCCAAACGAAAACAGAATTTTGCCACTTAGCTATAAAACAGGTGAATGGCAAAATATTTGCGCTTGTTGAAGGATGACCGTTGTTTGTCTGTAAAAGTCATGAAGGTTTCTCGTTTGAAATTACTAACAAGGAGAGCCTGAACTTTTACAATCATTTTTGATCAAACTGGAAGGCAAAAAAGTATAGTGCTTTTGGAGGACGACGACAGGTTGTTTCTTTGTCGGAATGTATTATCTCAGACTGAGTCTTCTGAAGACTTTGCGATTAGACTTGGAATCTCTGCTTCAGATGTTCTTGACATGTGAGGCTTCCAGACTGTCCGCCAGTCACTGTGCCGTCGTTGTTCTGCATGCACCATTTCAGTTAGAGGTCGTTAAATGGAGCAGTTCTTATCAATATCAAACCTAGTTAGTTCTTATTTCTTACTTTTGAGTTTCAGTCCAAGTGGAGGCTTTGCTGTAAGCCCGAAAAAATTGGCCAACTGTTAATCTTAGGTTACGTTAATGAAGGATAATTAATCCTTCTGGAGTTTATGCTTTCTGTTCCTTGAACTAATCAATCGTTCCCTTAACATTTCTCTAGGTTCCTCGACACTTCATCTAACAGAATAAAAGTGAGGACTGTACACTATCACCCCTTAAAGATATGACCATCAATTCTACTATACTTTGTGTATGTGTGTGTATGTGTAATGAAGTTTTGAGTCTGGCACAGAAAGATACTAAAAGATAGGGAAGCGATTATGATTGATTAATATTTTTGACATAGCATTATTGAAGTAAACATAAATAGTTGAATTGCCCCAGGTCGGAAACTCCTGCTATTAGTCCAAACGAGCGTTAGCTCAGAAGGGTTATTAATTTCGTTTGGCATTTTGCGTCGATTCACTTTCTGCGTTGATTCACTTGCCAAATATTATCGCCCTGTGTTATATTTAAAGAAAATTAAATAATGAAGAATCTGCGTAAATGTCTGTATGTTTATCGCATTTTGATAAAACAACGGTACCTAGATCCATCAAATTTTGAATAACGTAATCTTCCACCGAATATGGACATCTGGAAGTCCTAATTTGGAGTCTGGAATTCGTTTTATTATGGATTTCTTGTTTTGTAACACTTAAACGAATTTTGGATTAACAAACTCAACGATTTCAAAGCGAGCAATGGCAATGCTCTACGGAAAAAGAAACATTTTTATCTCCAGCGCACGTGTCTGTGTATCAGAAATTCTAAATATGTTCATTTTAAATTATTTTTGTGATATTGCTGTTGAACTGAATTTTATGGTTTAAGGGCGAAGAACATGATATTTAAAAAAATAAAGGTAACACAGAAAACGTTAAAAAAACGCCTCTTTGAGCGTAATGTAAAATCTGAAAGCTTTCAGAATTTTTTTCTTAATAATTAATTAAAACATGTTTTTTGCGTTTTTGTTACATTATAATTGACGACATGAATCCAGTGAAGTACATATTTGCAAGACACATGAGTGAGTGAGAAGAGCGACGTTTATGCCGCTAATGTTAGTTTAAAAATTATGAAAGTGATTTTCTAGTTAATACAGGGATATAGTTAGCCATTGCATTGCTTTATTATTCTTGGTATATAAATGTTTCGGTGTGATATAATTGGAAAAAAAAAGACTTCTGGTTCACTTTTTCCTTTATATAAGTGCATGTATTATTTGCACTATAGGAGAACAACGTGACAAGGATTAATCTTGAAATTACCCAAGTTCAAAAAGATTTGTTGTAAGCCATTTGCTGTTTTCAAGAACATAAAGGTCAAATGAGGTAGTTAAAAACAAGATTTCAAAGATTAATTCGATGAATTAAAGTCTTAATTTTATCTTTCATACAAATATATATGTGTAAAATATAAAATAGAAAGACAAATTCGTATATACACCTTCTTCATTTTAATTCTTAATTTTAATGAGATACAATACTCTTCAAGAATACGTATTGCACCATATTGCGTCATTATTTCTCTGCATTAAAACCTCTTGCCCAATCGTTATCCAGAATTCATGCAAAGAATTTCCGAACTATAAACACTTCAGCTGCCTTGGGCGCATGCTAATTTGCCACTTTTGATCACGTTATATAGAAGCATATAATTAACCACTTGGCCACTTCAAACTGTTGTAACAGTGTGATTTGCGTATTTAAAATTGCAGGATGCAGATTCCGCCTATTGTTCTACGTGATATCTGCAGAATATGCTTCGAAAGAATAATTTATGCCCAGAAATTAAAATGCTGTTTTAAGCATTTAGCTAGCTGTGCTTTGTAAAAATTCCGGTCATCTACGCGGCATAATTATAAAGTGAATTGGTACCGTCCCTAATCTAGTTCTCATCAAATTATCTACAGGAAAATAAATCATTATACATATATATATATATTTATATGTGTGTGTGTACTAACAGACAGACCAAGTAGACAGATGTCTTGTTTTGCTCCCGCTAAGTCTTTCTGCATTCGTGAAAAGGCAAAAGCAGGAAGGCAGTTAGTTACTTTTCGGAAATATGCTACTTAAATACGGATAACGAATGATGGATATTGCAACCATTACTCAAAAATATGCGTGACAGGCCCTGAACGTAGATGAGCTTCCAAGTAGAAAAGCAAGTCTCATCTATCATTAAAACATCCTTCATTGTCTGATAAACAAGGTTTTCATTGATTGGTACTACTATAAAGGTCGTGTACTTCCAGTAAAAGCTAGCCTAGTTTGTTACAATATATTTGCTTCATTCAATGTTTGTATGGATGATTGATTGCAATTTTAGAGGTGAAATACGATAGTACTTCTGGCACAATTTTCAATCTAAATCAATCTTTTATGTTAAAGATTAGATATAGACGGAACTATTAATGCAACTCATAAAAATAAATAAAGAAAGAAGACTTACACAACTTAGTATAGTGGCGTCACTTAAGGTTTAAAGTCGAACTGCGTAAAATAGTTGGCCTTTCACCTGAGAAAATTCCCGATTTGTGTCAAAATACACATGTTACAGCATTTCTATATATAAATCTAATTTCACACGTAATTCATGGTTTCAGGATATAAAAAACGCTGTAAATTGTTCTACGTGATCAGGCCGACTAGAACGGAGAATATAGAAATGTTCTTCCTCCCTTTTGGGGAGATCTTGTTCCTCTGTTTGAAAAATTTTCAAACTAAATACCAAGGAATTTTACGATATAAATTTGTTTTTGTTGTTTCAAATCCCCTTGAGGCAGGAAAGCCTACACCAAGTCCAAGAGACCTAGCCGCACATGCAAATCGCAGATGTCGTCCTGCCCAGCCGTCAGCTGTCTCAGGGAGACGCCTATACGATCCAGTAGGTGAGCTGGAGAGGCAGGGAGGGAACAGGCACACGAAGGGAAGGTCTTTTCTCCCTCTTTGAATTTCATGCATCGAAGATGCCCACTTCTGAATCTGGCCATGGCCGCCAATATAAATTTAATACTGCGAATCGGAAGTCTGTGTAAATATCAGATCGAATTTTTACATGATCCCTACAGAGCAGTGGTTTTAATTGCGAAATATTCATTATGTTTTAACAAATGCACAATATTTATGTCCTGCCTTAATGTATGAAATTCTCAGAGGAAATAATAATTTCGTGGAGCAAGCTACAAATATAATTGAAAATATTGTTTTATCTGGTACGGAATCGTTAGATAGCAAAATAAACATTTGTTAAGCTTTTCTGAAATCGATCGAAAAATCTTAATTTTCTATTAGTAATAGACATTGAAACGTCTTCTGTACTATTAAATTCGTCTTACAATATACTTGTGCGTTTTGAGCATACAAGTATTAAACTTTCGTATTTAATTTATTAAAAAGAAATTAATATGTTCTTAGCTTGAATTTCGAACGCAGAGTTTTTAGTGTTTGCATAAAATTTGTAAGGATTTAGTTCTTTGTAACTCTTCGCCTAGCCATTGGAAGTAACAAAAAGTTGCCAGTGTTTGCATAAAGTTTTGAAATTGATCTTTAGGAACTTCGCAGCCGTAAGTATATACAAAAAATAAATATAAGGAGATCTAGCCTGCAATCATCTTTTTTAAAAAAAGCTTGTTTACTATTATATTTCTCTGATGATATAATTTATATCCATCAGTAATAACTTACGCTACTGGCACCAAATATTGATTTATACCAATATTGCTGAATATCCTTAATAATGTTAATCATTCATCCAACGTGTGATTGGATTGTCATAGGCGTTTTCCGTCGCGAAGGGAAGACATCATTGCATCGTCTTTTTGTTGGCATTCTGAATAAAATATTTTTGTTTTTCATATATCGTGCCAATAATTTTGCCAATTTTCTGTACGTCTTAATTTAATATTTTCGTATCACTAGAAATGATATGCATCTAAGAATTAGTCTACTGACATTTTACTTTCAGAAGTTTATTTTTATGGTGAAACGTCAATAAAAGATGTAATTATATTTTACTACTTTCATATGAAAACATGAAGCTGAAATTCTGATAGCTATCGATTTAGACCCAGTAATAGTGTTCTGTGTGAAAATTCAGGCAATGAACAAGTGCGCTCTCGTCATGGATACTTTGTGATATATTGTTAATATTGGCAAAAGCCAAGATAGGTGTTTTTTGTCATATTGCTTATTTAATTCTAAGAAACAATCTGTATAAATTCTTGATTCCATGTCTTACTGAAAATTCGTTGTCTTCTAAATCATACATTACCTTTTCTCCAGATCCGGAAATTATTTTGCACAGGATGCGTCTAGAAAAAATATCAGTCAGTCAGTCAATAAATAAAAAGCTATACTCAGGTGAAAAAATTTTACATGCTACTTAAAATAAACGGAAGAATGACTGAAGATTTAATAATGTTATATATTTATAAATGCTGCAAATTTAGGCACCACTTTTATTGTTATTGCCTATCACGTTTTATTTCAGGGACCACTTCAAAGATCATTAAGCCTTTCAAAGTGGCAAACGCAAAAGGCTCACTTCTGGATTCCAGACATGAATCTCTGAGTTCATAGCTATACATGTTTACCGTTTACACCTAAAGGACTCACATGGGGAGACGCGATCGTTCCTTACAGCTTAATCGCTTACTATTGTTTAGAGAGCCATGTAACATAAATATTATACTTATAACATTCAACTTCTCAATGTGTTCTTAAATATTTTCTTTGGTTTAAATAATATATAAACATAAGTAAATACCATACGTATTGTTAACCCTCCAAACGACTTAGCGCTTGTCTCAAAGCTTCCAAGTTTCAAAAAAAGATGAAAGAGTACATGTATATTCTTGACTATGATTTCAAAATGAACCTATTATGGTACACTTCGACTCTTTTCTTTCCTACGCTGCCTTAACCGTTTGAATTCATTTAAAATGCGTCCGTCCTTAATTACTTTAAGGTTTTGAGATGTATGTTTACCGAATGTATATGTATTACAGTAGAGACATTAGGTTTTTTCATGTGTTTTGCTGAAAGACGTGAAAAATGAGCAATGCTCTCGCCGGGACCCGAACCTCGGACCTCTCGAATACGCCCGAGTGAACTGGCGATTACACCCCGGAGGCATACTAAGAAGGCGGGAGAATACCTTATGTACTCCCCCTTTTAAAGGGCTACTGGGGTTCATGGGACCCAATCACGAAATCCCGGTGGTAAAGAATCATCATCCACCGCCTTTTTAGTTCGGGCGCTAGTGTAGAATCATTAGGTTTTGGAAGCAGGAGACATGAAAAATGAGCAATGCCCTCGCCGGTACTCGAACCATGGACCTCTCGAATACGCGCAGAACATACTTCCAATTACACCACGAAGGGATGCTAAGAAAGCGGGAGAAATACCTTATATTACGCTATCTATTTTAGAATTAAGATGCTATTAAATTAATTTGTAAAATTAGGCAATGATTTTATCTGCTCAAAATTTAACGACATTAGGTGGACGCTGAAACTTCCGCAATAAAATAGCTTAGCCTTTTTCCTTGCTTTTTTCATTAAAATTATATTTTTTTACAAATTATAAGTTCATAACTCTGTGGGGTTCCACCCTTTTATTTCACCATTCAATGTGAGAAATCCCTTACAAATCCCCCCCGAATAATCGCTTGAGTGTGCGAACAGAGACGTAAGACTCAAGAAAGGTTAACTACCCTTTATTTCTCAAAAGAAAGATGAACACAGTCTGCTCCTGTCTGGGAGCGTACAGCTAAGCCTCCCCTTGTACTTGAACTCAAATTAATACGAATTTAAACTTAACTAAAGCGTAACTAAAAGATATAGCCAAAGCTATCAAGATTCTAAGTAGGTGATCTCCAAATCTCAATTAAGTAGGCGAAGCTGTCAAGGGCCTAAAGTACGGCCGAGCGTAGCAATAGCTTAGAGAGAGACGTAGCCAAAGGCAAACGCGCGCTAATGAGGAAATTGGACTCTCTAACGAAGTCGGTGAAGCATCGACTTAAATACTACTCTTACTCATTTGCATTAACCGCGTTTCTGAAAATATATTCTGGTAGGCAATTGTAAGCTGAAGCTAGAAGGGATAGGAAAGGTGCATAAACTTAAATAACTGTTATAAAATTAGGATAAACCTTACAACTTTGTTAAAATAGTCAATATTGTTAGTATTTCATATTTGTGATAGTTATTGCTAATATTTTATTGTTCGTATCAGTAAAAACGTCAAATTTTAATTTTAATAACAGAAAACGTTTGTGCATTTTGTTTACTCAAATAGCAATTTATTCGTTGCTTAATTTGGCTCAGTAGAAGTAAAAATGGGATTATTAATTTGGTTTTAAGACCCATATAAATAACAATTAATTTCATTTCTTTTCATTAATTTAATTTTTAACAATTAATTTCATTTCTTTCATATAAATAACAATTAATTTCATTTCTTATTTCAAATATGAACTTGCTTGCACAATTACTACTATGGTCAGAAAATATCAGAAATAATTGCGTGAAACGTAAGTTTTCAGTTTAGTGATCAATATTTATTACATCTTCTTCAAAGAAATTCATTTCGACTGCGATGAACTTTTTTCTACTCCTGGGAGCATATTTTCAAATGGTTTTGTAAGGCAATTTCAGGACTCGTAGGAACTTTCTTTTTATTGCCGCAATAGATTCAAAATGGGGAAAATCAATTCGCAATTTTAACGGTGAAAATAAGAAACACAGAATGCAGTACCAGATGATGGGGCTTTCGTAGCAGTATTTGTTGATATTTTGGTCAATCTTTTGAGAAAACAAGAAGACTGTGAGCAGGTGCATTCTTACGAAGGCAAAATCAGTGAGTTATCTCTCCACAATTCAGGTCATTTTCCATTAACTGTTTCTCTCAAACGCCTGGAAACATCCAGATAATATTCCTTGTTTGATCAGTCTTTAGAAATTAATGTTTACACAACTGTGTGACAGTTGGAAAAAACAATCAATATTAATCTTGATTTTGATAACATTTAACACTATTTTCCTTCTCACTTTACCTTTCTAAAGCTGCTCACTTGATTGTTTAAAGGTTTCTGTGTCAAAAATGCAGATTCATTAACAACGCATTGGGTTGATAAAGAAACATTCCTTGAACACATAATTGCACTATTACTTTTGAAAATAAGGTCAAAGTTTTTGGAACATCTTGAGAAGCAAAGCGTCACAAGCCAAAATGATTTTTCGAAAATGCTTGATCAGATCCAGATAGTATCGGTACTTGTTATACAATATCTCTAATTGTTAACGACGATCACTAGCAGAAAATCTTTGGTTTGATCGATATCTTGTTCATTAATTGGATTATCTATTATAGAAAAGTTCATCCTACCCGAGATTTCTGCCATCCTTAAACATCGTATGACACACAAAAAAACTCTTGTTTTTAATACAATATTGCCATCAAACAAATTTTCAATGTCAAAAAAACTGAAATCATTCATCGAATGTCAAAAGATCATCAAATATCGAAATATCATCAAACGTCAAAAGAAATTGCATTGCGTTAATAAATTTTAATGTTATTGTAATATTCGGAAACTATCAGAGCAAAAATTATCTGTTGATTAAAAATTACCAAACGCAAAAGGTAATGAAATAAGGATTGTTGCCTGATATCACTGAGAGCAATAAAAATTTCTGAAAAGCTTTGGAAGCGATTCGTTGCACAGCCTGTTGAGCATGAATCTTTCCAGATACATTTTGATCACAACTGCAGCCAAATGAAATACTTCGTTGTTTAATTTGGCCCAAAATAATATATTTTATATTTTTTTACGATACAAAAATATTTTATATTTACACTGCCCAAACAAATATGGGACAGTTCTATATCTTCCGTTCTACAAAAATTCAGCTTGCGTTTTCGGAAATTCAGCTTGCGTTTTTCATGTCTCGAAAGCGCGACTTAGGATATGTATTAGATTTATATATAACATTGTTTTAATTTAGGTATTCTGACACAAAATCGGGCTTTTTCTGAAAAGGCATGCCAATTTTTTTCCATATTTCGATTCTATGACTCAAACTATGCCAAACTGCCAAGTTTTGTAAAAATCGTACAAGTACTTTTTCAAAAATTACCAATCAAAATTTAACTTCTCAGTGTTAATTGAATTTGATATATATTTATTAATATCTCTTTTTTTATTAAACTTACTTAAATCCTTATTCTAGAATTCGAAATTTATACTTAATACAAGTATAATTCCCACATTTTTTATGATTTATTTTAAAAACTTCTTTTTTTTAATATTTTTATATATTTTTCGAAAATATTTTTGCATTATAATCTATAAAATTTTTAACATCATCTTAAAGTAGATATATTTCTAAGCATATCTGCAAAAAATTACTGTTTTTTTATTCCAAATTTTCTAAGATGTACGTGAATTTACTTTTTGGCGCGTTTTGAAATTTGGCATATTTAACATAAGCGATAATAACGAAAATGTGGTTTACGCACTTTGGTAAAATTGTTTGAAATAATGAATAATGGACTTTCTTTTCGTGCATAAATTAAAAAAGAAGAGAAGGAAAATAGGTTGCTATAAATTGAGAAGTTCGCCAAGGGAATTATTCTTGGAGCAAACTGAAAAAAAAATGCGCCAACATAAATATTTCAATTTCTTCATAAATTTCTCACCACAAATTACAAAATTTAATTTTTTTCATAATTTGTATCGTAGAATCGAAATATAGACAAACATTTATATGTTATTTCAGAAAAAGTCCGATTCCGCGTCAAAACCCTATAGTAGAATAATGCTATATATAAATCTAATATATATCCTAAGCCGAGCTTTCGAGACATGAAAAACGCAATTTGAATTTCGTCAATCGGCCCAGTAGAACAGGAGATACAGAATTGTGTCTTTTTTTTTCCGCAGTATACATTCTTAGTTAAAACAAATAATTAACTACTTAAATTCTTACTTAAATTCGAAACTTAAATTCTTATTTAAACGAAAAAATTCCCTCAATTCCATTTTCGGTGAATGCATAATTTGGTCTAAGTTTCTGTATGACTTCCCGTTATCCGGACAAATTATATAATTGAGTTCACTTATTTGGAACTCCTTTGTGTTGCTTAAAACTGGCAGCATTTTTCAGGTTTTCCTGGCAAGCATCTACTTCCACAGCTTATGGAAAATAGCGAGCATCACCCTTACTTCGGATCCAAAAAAAGCACCCCAAATTGAATATTTACAAACCGATAAGCTTATTCTTCATCTTCTAATTAACTGAGCTTTCTACACTGAAAATTCTAGAACAATCTGCAAGCCAAAACGAGCGATCTGTCAACCACTAACCCATCTACGTAAGGCGAACTCTGGACTGCTGCCAATGCAAACAATACAACTACTACAACATTTCTATTTCTCGGCACAAGAAAATATGTTTTAAGTAGGCAAATTCTCGCAAAAATGCATTACTTAAGGTGTTCTAGAAAACATCATATCCTTAGTTACTTTTGTTTCATAATCTTCATAAATTTATTTCTTACAACACGACATTTATTGTTTTCATCTGTCATGTATGTTTATTCATGGCCTCAAACATTTTTAAAAATTCGTAATAAATAAACTAAAAATCAGATACTAAGATTTGTTGCACTAAAATAGTAGCAAATTTGTTTTTTACATAGCTCAGAAATGTTCAATGTGTCCATCTTTGTTGATGTAGGACACATCTACGTGATATCTATTTCATCACAGACGTGTATTAATATGTCACTGTCAATTAGAGTAGTCACAACAGTATCTTTCTGAGGACCCCCCCTGACGATTAAACTGGGAACTGTAGCAAAAAGCACAATAACCTGGAGTCCTCTTTCAAAAAAGGCACACGAGATTGAACACAGTGACCGAGGTATTCACCGTATTTCGTCGTACTATGGTATTTATCCAACTTAGTGATAAGTTTTTATTCAAATACTATCTCTAATGGTTGACTGAGATATTCTCGTAAAGAGTCTCGATAATGGTCTCTGAAGTACTGAGCTTGATAAATGTCATTTTGAAAGAAATAATCATCATTGACTTTATTTCATTACAGTATCAGCCAGTTTGTTCGAATAAATTCTACCAGTGTTACAAAGATCCCTGTCGCATCTCCAGAAGTGGATGTGTTTGGTACTTGTGCAAGATAAAAAAATAATGAGCTTATGTGTATTTTGGAGAAATAAAATTTCGTATCAGTTGCATTTTATTAAATTTCAAAATATTTCACGGGTTTTCGAGAATCCTGAGATGTTCATATTATTTTAAAACGATCAGAATAATTTGAATATGTTATCCTCTTTTTAGTACAATTAACACCGCTGAGAGCAATATTCAAACGTCAATATATAATGATATTTAATATTGTTTCGCGCGCATGGGTTCATAACGCATTGAATGCACATGAAACCGATGATAGCTTAATAAAATTTATTTTCCCAAAAGAAAAACTTTACTGTCCTGAAAATTCCCATAAACGCACTCGTACAGCTCTTCTCAGTATCACAGAGCGCAATCAGTAGTTATACTTCAGAGTACTAAGAACATTAAACAAAACGGAATGCAAAGTGCAGCTAATAGGCAAAGCTCGCACGGAGATCTCAATCCTTCGAAGTCAGCTCTGAACTAAAAACTGAGAACTGATGCTCTCTTCGGTCTTAGATAGTTTTCCTCCAGCCATCGGGAAATCTCTAGCACCTTCCATTTCTGGAAATTACTAGAAGGCAAGCACGGTTAAAGTTACGTGCGAGTCCCAGATAAAGTTATATATAAGGATCCATAACAGTCATTCAGTTACACTACCAATTACAGTTATACAAGGAATGGACCAAAATGTCGCCAAATAGTCACCAAATTTGGCGATTCTGGGCGATTTCTTTCCAAACTTAGGGGCGGGGACTCACCAAATTTGACAATTCAAAAACTGGTCACAAAAACCATCGCCAGCTTAGTGACATCTCGCCAATTTAGGGAGATAATCATTTAACTCAATGTTAAGCAGAATTGCTCCTGTAATCTTATTTTTTCAGTAGAGCTTTGCTGTCTTCAAACTTTCAAGTTACGTAGCACAAAAAATACTACAATTTCACACATAATTTCCCTAAAATTAGTTATATATGTATACAAAATGTGTAACATTATATTTATCCTAATTAGAGCATCGATTGAATTGTTTCGATAAAAGTTGTATATGATAGCCTATATATAATTAAAATTATGACTGAAATAACATTGTAGTTAATGCATAAATAGGAATACCTCTGCATGTGGGTATTTTATTCGGTGATTTCTGTTAAATTTAATATTTGATAAACAACGCATATATATCAACACTTGCACTGCGCCGCTTAGATGATCCTTGCACAAAATGCATTTCTTTCAACCATTATTACATTCACATTCGTTAGTTACATGCCATGCTGATGAATGTGGGTATGACCCGGGTAAAGAAGAATTCATATTATATATTCAACAAATAATTCCTCTTATCCATCATCAAAAAACGATAAAACAACTGAAATCCAAAACATGTGTGGAACCACGTCGTTAACTTTCCTCTTAGCAATGTGTGGGCTGAAATCTTACAGTTATTTTACATATCGCATTTCTTTACGCAAAACTTTCAAGTTTCTAGAATTAATATTTTCGCTTTAATTAACGGAAACAGCTTTCGTTCTGTTGATCACGAGTTCTTAATTTATAAGACTATTTTCTCTCCATATCAGCTATCCGTTCTCGGTGTACAAGATTATTATATGTAAAACTAATGTTTATGTCGTTTACTAAAGTGTAACCATTCTAACCATAATTTGTAACCATCAGTGGTATTACAGCACGAAGAGTTAAACCTGCAAAGAACTCGTTAAGAAATTCAATCACTTCTGCACCAACTTTCTGAATCTGAAATTAATTTGCGATTGTATTTTGTGAAATATTCGTTTCTTAAGAATTTGTTTTGGCTCTTTAAAATGCCCGTTTCTAAAATAATGTTGTCCGTTATTTGCAAGGTTTTAAATCAATTTAGAAATCATTTATTAAAATTATCATTGTCTTAAGTTATTCTTTGAACATAAAATAGTTATAAAAAAAATTTTAACTTTGGGGAATTCCTTCTGCACAGTAATTTAGAAACATTTATATTTTAAAGACCAAACTAATCTAAATGCTTTTATTTATAATGAAAGTAATTAAAAGTAAATTAATAAGCCCAAGACTTGCGCTAAAGCTGCAAAGTAATAAAGCGATAATTCACTAAAAATTATAAAAAGAAAACTCTCCATATTATATCTGCAAGCAACGGAAATTCAATTTAAAAACATCATTGAAAAGGTGTTTTTCAGAATTTAAAAAAAAAAATTATAGAATTTTCAGTCCTCCTTGCTTTAAACACAGTTAAGGAAAAACTAAATCGCAAAAATGCCAAAATCAAAAGTAAACTTTTTAAGTATTGAAAAACCAGTTATTGTTACAATGGAAGAGACACACGCCAATGTGACAATCAAATTCGCTAACACAACCTTGTATTTGGCGTACATTCACTAAAAACACTCAATCGATTTCGAGGACAGCTACAGGTCCCTCCTCATCAGGAGAACAAAATACAAGAAGGGGAAAGAAAGCTGAGTAACGGCTTTTTATACTCTCGGGTAGAACCACGCGCGAGGAGGCAACACCATCTATCGAGAAAAATAGTCATCAAGAATTATGTTAATAGAATTTTAAAAGCGCTAGGAAGGACTGGATTAGACTTAAAATCGTTCACTAAACTTGTTAAATCTTTGTGAATATGAAAAGCCTCAAGAAAATCCAATTCACTAACGGAAGAAGCTTTTTGGATAATTTTTGCAGATCCAAAGTCAAAATTATGATTAAATTTCCAACTATGATACGCTATTGAAGACTTGTTAATTTCGCCCTTTCGGACATAAGATTCATGTTCCTTGATACGAAACTTTAACGCTCTTTTTGTTTGGCCAATATATCTGAAGCCACACTGACATGATATACTATAAATTCCCCAAGAATTAAAGTCAGAAACAGAATCTTTTAGAGTCGAACCGTGAAATTTATTGATAGGGAGGAAACTGACCTGAAAATTGAATTGTTATTGATAGCAGATTAATTGACTTATCAAGGGGATAAGCCAATCTACCATTAATTAACAGTAACTCTCTTTTGGCATTTTTGCGATTTAGTTTTTCCTTAACTGTGTTTAAAGCAAGAAGGACTTAAAATTCTATAATTTTTTTTAAATTCTGAAAAATACCTTTTCAATGATGTTTTTAAATTGAATTTCCGTTGCTTGGAGATGTAATATGGAGAGTTTTCTTTTTATAATTTTTAGTGAATTATTGCTTTTATTTACATATATATTCCTTTGAATTATGTCAATTACTTCTCCTTTTATGAACTGTAGTAAAAAAGACACGTAAGTAAATGTAAGAGATAAAAAAATAGTTCAAACAAATAACCGTGCATATTTAGTAATCGTTTGTATTTACCTTCATACGAAACTTTAGTCAGAGTTATATTGTAGAGGAAGTATTCTATTTGTTCTCGACAACGAAAATATTATCCTTTAAACCTCATATTCCGGTATAAATTATCTGATTATACAAATTATTATTATTGGAGGCTATTGATATCTATTTCAATAAAAACGCTTTATTGCTAAAGGTAAATCAGTAGAGTTATGTAACTGATAAATCGAAGATTTTCAGGTTCTTTATCCGACCGAAGTTTGCATAACTGTAGTTATGAGTTTGCTTTTGCTACAGTTAAATTGATTATAGATAAATCAATATAATATGATTATTATATTGCGTCTTACGGCAAAGGTTAAGCATTACGGGAAATGTAAGGAACTGCTCATATAATTTTTTCATTCAGTGACATAACTGTGAATTACACTGGTGAAAAGTTGACATCCAATTTACTTACTTACTTGTTAAAAGTTTCTTGCAAAGCAGCTGAAATTAAAATTCTCGCAAATAAAAATAAAATTATTTTTTATTTAATTTTAAAATTACAATTTTAAATAAAATGTTTAAAATAAATAATATGATTATACGAAAGAAAACAAGTATTTAAGGAATTAATTGAAGAACTAATTTTATAATAAAATACATCTTGGATATTTTCCGTTCAATATTTCAGCTATCCTTTTCGCTAGATAAACGTATCTAAGTAATATATAAAATGGGAACCTTGGTTGACTACGACAACCAAAATATTAGTGATCATATGCATATTTTTGAGCTTTCAGACCTTACTGTATATGCTTTCAAACATTACTGTCGATGCATTGTAATTGCACAATTCATAAGTTATAAGGAATTCACATCATATTTTTAAAAGAGTTTATATTGAATACGACGCAATTTTATGCCTTTCTTTCAGTTATAATATCAAATAAAATAAGTGCAATATTTTTCTTATATCCACCAAAAAAGTGTTATTTTTTAAGCAATAACACATTTTTCACGGATTTATTTATTAGTAGTACTATAATATAATTAAAATTTCAGGTACAAATTGGCAACATAAAAAATAACATTATTCTCATTAATAAAAAGTCTGTGTGTTTCATTGTATAGCAAAAGTCTTTTCTTTTACTTTTATGTGCTCCTGAAATTTTTCGATGTAATTTTATTTTCTCAGTATTACTTAATGGTTTTCGATAATACCTGAGACTTCATTATAGAAGAATTCGAATAAATAGTAGAATTCTGAAGCAATTAGACTCAGTTTAGCTAAAAGTAATCAAACAAATCGACGGGAAGTTTTACATAGTCTGTCACATTTGTTCCAAACAGCCGCTGGGTTTAGATGCGTAGGACTAGTTACTGAGACTTTACATATTTCTTAATTTTTATTTTATTGGTAAGTGTTCGTTTTATTTATTTTTCATATAGTTTTCTTACTTTGAAGACTAAACGCTTACGAAAATTTAGAGAAAATAAAATGAAACTAATAGTAATGTATTAATTATTTATTTCTTACCATTATTCCTGAATAAAGCGTGTAATTGTTAAACTTTTATGTAAAATTGGTCGACGATAAGAAAAGTATGAAAGATTATTCAATAATTCAGTGCTGATGTTTCTCGTAAAAGTGACATCTAGATGTGAATTACCTAAAGTACTTGGATAATTGGTTGGTATTGCTGCGTTCTTGTACGTGTTCGTGGATTTGGAGTGAATAATGACAACACTTGATAAAGAATGAAAACACAACTTATTAGCCAGTATTACTAAAACGGCTCCAAAAAAAGGTTTACAATCGTTGAAAAACTACAACAAACCGGCTGACACAATCCTCGACACAGCTTTCAGGCTATCGGACTATAACGGTGGAGACAGCTTCACGGCAAAGCACCAAATTACAACTCCCCACTCTGTTCGATCGTTCTCGGAACTAACGTACTCTCGAGCATCTCCACGCTACAGCTCTCGATGCACGCGACGATACACTCGATAGCCTCAACGATACACACTCTCGATGTACCAACTCGTGATACAGCCAACGACCAAATCCATAGACTACAAGACACTTGATAGACTCGCGATCCACTCGCTAGACGAGGCTTCTCCTCGTGCAGGCAGTGTTTGTATAGCTTTTGGGCTGCCTTCAAGAACATTCTGGTCCAAACCGGTACGAATTCGTTCTAAAAGGTTCTCTATCCGTCTATGACATATCGCATGTTTTGTCACAAAATCTGCGATTTCTCACCAAATATGGCAACCTTAAACCCACTTTGCGGGGAAGCTATCTTACCGCGGCTGGTTATTTTGTAAGAGTATTATGTTAAGATTCTTAAATTGCTATTTCATAATACTGATCGCTTTCTCATTTCTTTCAACATCGATATTAATATCTTCCATCATAATCAGTGGTATAACTTTTCGACGTCCGCAGCAAAGATAAAAATTTTTCATTTTTACTAGCCAGTGTTACTCTTTTCATAAGCTACAATGTGTCAAAAACACCGCAGATATGTCCAAATATATTATCTTTTTATTATATTAAGATTTTGATAAAATATTGTGTACACAACTAATTAATGTTTTTTATTTGATGGACACCGTTAAAGAAGCTTTCCACTATAACCTCGTAAAGGTACGCCTAGGTTTGACAATTTGTTATTGGCAAAAATAGAATAAGCGCCTTGATTTATTTGAAAAACAACAACTTCAGTCGATTCTGTTTTCTTCTTATTGTGTTCATAATATCCCTTATTGCGTTCTTTCCTTATTACAGCTAAACTTTCTTTATTATCTTCTTTCAACAAATATTTCTGTAATTTTTCTTCTTGTGTCTTGCACTGTATTCTTATTGCATTTTTTTCGCCATTTTTATTGGCTTTTGAGCAAACAAAAGCAGTACATCGCTCCCACAACCGCTCGCCATCGACTCTGACATAGAACGGAATGGTATTATAACCTAACTAGAATGGTATTATAGCCTATAGCGTGCCGACTTGTGCCATCATCAAAATATTGTGTATTTTTGCCCAACTTTGGGACTCTATTGCTCTCTATCCATAATTCCAACTTTCAAATTTTTTTTTGTGTGTCTGTGTTTTGTAACGGTTTTCTTTAACTGTTAAATGAGCCATAAATGAAGCCTGTAGCTTTTTAGAGTAGTTTGGATACATAAGCGTTCTACTAAGACATATTTTGCTTCTTAAAAGTCTTTTGTTCCTGAGGTCGTCATTGAGGAATGTAGTCCTACATTAACACATTTTAGTTACCCAATTCTAAGACTAGTATCTCAAGTAACTTAAGTATCTTTGTATCTTAAGTGGCTTATATAAATATAATATATTTCAAAGTATAACAGAACATTTAATCATTGAAAGCAAAGTACTTGAAATGTTTTACTTTTTTTATAAATATGTTATTGCTGAATGACAATTTTCTCTTTCGAAGCATGTATAAACGTCTCAATTAAAGTTAACGGTAAGTTTTCATAAACATTTCTTATGACTGCTTATCGTTCATTTTACGTTCTCAGTTGACACTTTTTATTAATGACAATTATCATGTTGTTATAAAGTCTCTGTAGTACACTGCGTCAAAAAAAGGGACAGTTCTATATCTCCCGTTTTACTGGGCCGATTGATGAAATTCAACTTGCGTTTTTCATGTCTCGGAAGCGCGACTTGTATATGTATTAGATTTATATATAGCAATGTTCAAATATAGGTATTTTGACACAAAATCGTACTTTTTCAGAAATGATATGAAATGTTTTTTGCATATTTCGACTCTGCGACACAAATTATGCCAAACCGCCAAGTTTTGTAAAAATCGCAAGAGTAGTTTTTAAAAAATTAGCTCTCAAAATCTTAGCTCTTCAATGTTAGTTGAATTTGATATATGTTTATTAATATCTCTTTTTTATTAAACTTACTTGATTCCCTCTTTCAGAATGCGAAATTTGAGCTTAATCCAAATACAATTCGCACATTTTTCTATGATATATTTTTTAAATTTATATTTTTAAATAATTTTTTATAAATTTTTCGAAAACATTTTTTCATTACAAAACTTTTGACATCACCTTAAAAACGCCAAATGTGGTTTACGTACTTTGTTAAAATTGGTTGAAAGTAATGAACGTGACCCTTTTTCCTCTCCTGTACAATGAAAAAAAAGGAAAGGAAAAGAGGTTTCTATAAACTAAGAAGTTCGCTAAGTGAATTATTCATGGTGCAAACTGAAACAAAAAATGCGCCAATATAAATTTTTAAATTTCTACGTAAATCTCGCACCAAATTTTACAAAATCTAATATTTAGGAGTAATGTGAGTCGTAGAATCGAAATATGGAAAGAAATTGGCATGTCATATCAGAAAAAACCTGACTGTGTGTCAAAATACCTATATTAAAACAATGCTACATATAAATCTAATATATATCCTAAGTCGCGCTTTCGAGACATGAAAACCGCAATTTGAATTTTGTCAATTGGCCCAGTAGAATGGGAGATATAAGATGTCCCATTTTTTTTCGCAGTGTACATTTTTGGAACCTAGCCAGTAAAGTCAAGGATTATAAAATCTATTTATTGGCCAGTGCTAAAATGACAGATATTATATAATCCATGATAATTATTCAGTTTTGCCATAAAAATTAAAACAGGAAAATACAAGGATGGCACAAAATATAATCGCCAAAACGAGGAAGCGAATATAACCAAAAAATATCTCATGAATATATTCTGAAATATGAGTATATGTACATGAGTTACGAAATATTGGAGATTAGTTATAAGGGGATGTGGAAATTAGCCGCATCTTGATTCTTTCATCACTGAGTTTTCTGTGACGAACACTGGCACTGGTTAAACATTACAAATACTTTTTTCATGACTTCCAATAATATATTGAGGACGTCGTCAAACCAAATAGGATTGTAGCATTGCGCGTGGATAGATAACTAATCTTCACATCCTATTGTCAATGGCATTCACCTTCTCGCAACTATAAACTATACATTTCTCATTATGGACACATTTTCTTTTAACTTCGACTACTGAATACGCTGCTATCGTCATTTCGGGACACCCTAGGGGCTGATTTATCTTTCGCCTCCCCCTTTATTTTTTATACTCAATGTCTCATAATTCGTGAGCTATGTTTTTTCTGCTATACCTTGATAGAACATTTTTACCCGGTTACTAGTCTCGAAATGAAATTTCGCTTCTGTTCACCATAAACGGCTGTATCACTTTTCAAATTCTTGCCACCAAACGTTATCGCTCTGTATTATTTTATTATCGCCTTGAGAAATTAAATAATGAAGACCTTGTATATACGTATGACCTTCGAATTGCGAAAAATGACGGTGGCCATCAGATTTTGAATAACGTTACCCTCCCCCTAACATGTGCACCTAGAAGCTTGAATTTTGAATTTCTAATATGTTTCATTATGTATTTCAGATTTTGTAAATCTTTAATGATTTTTATATTATCAACAAACTCAAAGATTCGAAAAGCAAACAGTGGCAACACTCTTCGAAATAAAACATTTTTACCTTCGATGTGCAAATCTGTTGCCATTTGGAAAAATGTAAGATCTTTCAGTTTTAATTAACAAACTCGGCTCAATGAAAGCAATGTGCTGCCCCGGACAAAAATAAAATATGCCATTCAGTAAAGGCTAAAATATTTTCAAATTTAATTTGGAGGGTTATTGAGTAAGTAATTTATAAGCAATGAGCAAGGTCCTTAAGAACATTTTATTCATTTTTAATGTGATTGATTTAAACAAAATTGTGTTAAAATCATGAGATCTCTAATTGTTAAGTACTAAATGTTAAATACTAACTGTTACGATAATTAGCCTACAATAATATCAAAAACCAAATTCTAATTTGCGTTGTGTATTACTAACCCGAACCACCCCTAAGACCAAGCAGGAGTACTGGTGTTAAAAACATTCACACAAGTCATCATAAGAAAAACTCTGAATCAAATATATATATATAACCAAGGATATTTATTGCAGCATTAAAGGAAGACACTCAATCTTTCAACTTAAATTTCTAGATCTATGGTGTGTTCAGGTGACAACTATTTAAAATAATGCATTTAGAATTATAATATATATATTGCTAATTTCAAATATGCACCGAGATGAATTAATCAAAAATTTACACCGTAAAAATTAATATTAAATTTTCATATGCAGTTATCAAACTCTGCTGGCCAGCATAAAAATACACAGGAATTTAATGAATCACCGAGCATGGTGTCTTTACCAATATTGATAGAGATTACTTAGTTCAAGAAATTTCTTAATTTGCTCAGGTAAAAATTACATACATAAATTTAGCAAATCCCTTAGGCAGTTAGAAAATATTACATATTCAAGTAGACCCGTTGGAGAAAAATGATTACATTTATTCCTACATTCAATTACACAATTAAAGGTAAAGTAGAATTTAAATTTTTAATCGTTCCTTAATTTGCAAAAGTTAAAGTTAATTCTCAACCAAAAATAGTAACAACTTAAAGTAAAAAGGTAAAATTTAGATAAGTTAACAAATTTAATGTCCTGTCTTAATTCATTATATATAAATTTTAAATTTCGAACCAAGTTAAAGTTAAAAGTCCTAAATAGATTAATAGTGCAGCAGTTGCTTAAATACACAGCCTGGATTTAAGATCCAGCAGAAAAACCTTTGACTAAAAGTTAAATAGAATTTAATTGGAAATTAAATGCACATATAACTACTCCTTACTTTAAGAATTCATTACTGAAAAATTTTTCTTCAATTAATCAAATCTCTTAAAAATTTTAATTTGCCATATTACTTAGGAAACATGTTCACGGAATTTAAGTTGCAAGCTGTACTAAATTTCAGGTGAAATTAACAATCAAAAGGTTGAACTCACTTGAAGGGAAGAATTTTAAACTTAATTAAGCCTTGCTAGTTTATCAGATGGAACAATCTCCAGACGAGCAGCCGTTTGAAGTAGAAACCAAGATGCTCTCCTTTGGGCATGATTCCAACCCGCACAGAGATGATGTTAGCAATCCTGAAGGATGTAGGAAAATGAAATAAGGCATAGATGTTTCGAAGCGAGGAAACTGGACCTATAGACCGACGTGAAGAAGGTGGTAACTTGTAGTTAGCACTCAGATCTAAGTTGCATCCATTATGGTGTTAACTCCTTGATTCGATGAAAAAAAAAAACCATTTTCGACTCCTACACGGGGATGGTAAAGTGCGGGGGGGTATACGTTTCAAATTCTTAATTTTAGATGTACATCTTTATCTTATTTCCCAGTTGCATCCACTTTGGGGTCAACGTATTAATTCGATGAAAAAAAAAACATTCTCGACTCCAAAACGGGGATGGTAAAGTGCGGAGGAGTAAACTTCAAGTTTTTTTTTAGATGTTCATCTTTATCTTATTTCCCATCTCCGGCTCTTCCAGAGGAAGAAAAAATAACGTGCTTCTACAGCTGCGAATCCAAGGCAAAAAGGGCTGAGCATGGCCTTGCATGACGATTTCAATCGTCCAGAATCCAGAATTTTCGAAAATCACCAAATTTGGTGAATTAGTATGCAAATCTCGCCAAACACAAAACAGTGCTGCGAAAACTTAGTTTTTCCTTCTTCACACCAAAAAAAATTCCACCCTCGCCACCCCCTTCGCCAACAAGGAGGGGTGAGGGAAAGAATGCGACACCCCTACCACGCAACCGGACGCAGTACATGACCTTGACGAGAAAGTGCTCAAAACGACGCTTATAGCAGAATAAATTTTTAGACACGAAATTCAACAATTTTAGCAATTAAATGGGCATAATTCTCCAACGGGGCGACGTACAGTCATGAAAGTAGGTTCATAAGAAGGGTAAATTTTTTCTCTTTAAGAAGTATAAATTTCAACCATGTGAATAAAAAGGAAGTATTTTTAAATTTCAAATATTACGCAGAAAGCAACCGATTTCCCATTGTCTCCTTTCCCGAAAGCTAATACTGTCGAACGCGTAACGTAAGAATGAGAACTCTGTTTAACTCGCATAAGAATAATTGATTCAATAACATAAGCAATACAATTCGTGAAGAAAAATTTAGAATAAGCATAAATTAATGTATATAATTTACTCACTCAATAATTAATTAACAAATAACTGCAATTAACTACACATTAATCCATAATTCTAAACTAACCAAAAATCACTACATAACATAATTAGAAGTGTTCAGTATTTTTATAAACTTACACTAGATGGACATACGGAAATCATTATACACGTTTTCTTTTTTTGTGATAACTATTTTAAACAACTAGTTTTTAAAGAAATACTATAGCTAATATAAAAATTTGTATAGCAATCTCTAACATCCTATCGTGTATTAAGACACAAAAGGTTACAATAAAAAAATTTTAAACAATTATCTAAGCCATCTTACTAAGAAAAGTGAATATTAATACGATAAATTGAGAAAACACTGAAAAGAATAGAAAAATGTATGCCAACAGTTTGCCAACATCGAGAATTTTAAACATGTGAGCATATAAAATTTTGTGATTTTGCTGATGAAGTGTATATAGCGTAAGTGCGAAGAAAACGAAGTTTCATAATAAAGCTAAAATTACAAAAAACAAATACCTTAGCAGGGCTAAGAGCAGACTGGTAGACTGCGAGCTCAACGGGAGCGTAAAATGCCTTAGCAACCCTTCTGGGCGATCGTTCAAATCTGAAAACATCCATATTTTGTTATTTATTTTCGACTACAAAATACCCTGCCGAAGTGTGGTAACTTTATTTTGTTACACCCTGTATATGTACGTCACGTTTCATCAGCCTTCAGTAATCTCTGGGGCAAATGTCCTGGTCAAACATAAACAGACGTGTTTATACGACGAGCATATTTCAACGCAAACAGTTATGAAGGAAGCAATCATATCATCAGTGGAAACTGACTCTCAAGGGGTAAAATAGGACCTTACCAAAATTGTGGTATCTGCGTTAGCCCGTTTTTATGTTAATTTGGACTTTGTACGGTTTTCTATATAATCCCATGGGTTTTTGCTCCTTCTGCTGACATCTGCCTTAACTTTTAATCAAATCTTGCACTTACATTCAAGCTCATTTAACTCAAATGCGTCTTAATTTTGCATGGTAAGTCGAACTCCTATAAGTTTAATGTACCGATATTTAATCAACCACACTTTTGCCACTATCGTTCGCAAAGTGCTAGAATTAATATTTCATTCGCATTCTTCCTTTCTGTAAATATTTCACTCGGACCAAGAATGATTTTCTAGTTTTGTTCATTCATTTTGTGCTTTCAAATATATGTTCTGTCTCTGCTGGTTCGAAGTTAATCTTTCAAAATTCCATGTTTCGCCGCTAGAAGAATTGTAAGCATGTTCAAATGAATGTACTTTCCTGTAAGTATGTAAGATACTTATCGAACTAACACATGCTATTCAAATGTTATAAGGGGTGTACAAGACTTTCCTGAGACCTTTCCGAGCACATGCAGGAAAAATTTAATTTCCATTTTTAAGCCTTTTAAAGTCCTTCCTTCCGCCCGGTTGGTTTTTTCGTTTCCACATGTTCCAAATTAACGTCCGTTTATTTCTTAAATTTCTACTGTGCGTTATTAACTATCTTGACCTTTGTGATGTAGTACTTTATGACGCTTATAGTCATGTAAGAGTTAAAAAAAATGAAAATCTTATTTTATAGCGCTTCTTTGCTTAATATTAAGCCAAATATATACTGATATCATAAAGCGGGCTAGACAGGAAAAGCTAGATTTAGTGCTTAAAAGCATCTAAGGTATCACCATTATATATTGACTATTATATAACATCATTATCTCACAATACAACTCAGGTGAGTGACACTCTAGCAAAATCTTTTGAGATGATTTGTTTTCTTCTTCCGAATCATCTCAATGAATTTGGTAATGCGTACTTACCAAAGTAAATGCTACGAACCTATTAAAGTAAGTTATAAGAACAAGTCAAAGCAAGTGCTGCTTATTCGTCAAAAGAAGTAATGCTCATTATTAAAGTAGGTGCTAAGATTTAGTCTTGGAATATGTAGTCCTAGATGTTCGGTTATTAGAGCGGCTTTGCAGGCTCTGTCTTACAATATGCTTTTACTGTTCTACAAACCTCATCCCAGATGTGATGAGAAAAACACGTGAATTAATACCTCACTGTGCCTGGAAATTTTGATGCAAAAATTCGTCACATATAGCAATATCCTTACATTTAGCATAATCTTAATATGTAACCAACTTCAGTCCAAACCAAAATATCTTTTTAATATTTTATATTAGATAACTTATAAGTAGCAATCATTGCATATTAGTATATTATGAATGTCCATTCATGTAAATCATACAATTTTACCCAACTTAGATAATTTTCTTCTATTCTGCTTCGTTGCAGAGTTAGATCTGACAATTTCTCTAACATATTTCCAGGAAGCATTGCGACCACTTTTATCTGAAAAACCATGTCGACACTACTAGAGCTATATACATATATACGTATATAAATAAAATTTTAATAAGGTTTTGTAAGTTTTTCCCTTTGCTGAAGAATTTGCACATAAGTTTGTTCTACTGTTTCTGCTTAGCTTTTACCCAGACCTAATTTTTTCAGTAAAATTAAATATGTTATTTTAGATGTCATTGAACTCTTTTAACTAATATTGCAAATCAAGTAATTAATCATAGTAATTAATCTCTACTAATATTGCAAACACGTGTTATTGAATTTCCTAATTCTTTTACCTCTTGTTTCTGATTTACAGAGCAACATTTAAAGTGTTCTTGATAAAGGGTTTTCATTAAATGTTTTTGAAATTTTTGTTAATGCATCATTTGTTTAGTTTTAAATAAGTCGATTAACATATCTACATACTAACTCTTTCTAAAAACTTTATTTACCCAACTAAAATTTTCTCTTTCTTTTGTGTCGCTTTATCAAAGATTAAGCTTTTGCCTTAACTTTAGGTCTAAAGATTTGCCTTAATTTTTTTTTACAATTTGTTAGGTAATTAAACTTTAATTGCGTCTATTATCCGACGCATAAGAGAAATACTCTTTAAAACACTAGTTCTAAATAATAGGCTTATGGAAAGAAACGAATTCTGATTTTCAAAATGAACTCAACAATACCTATCTGAAAAATTTTTGTCTATTGAGTTACTTGTAATAACCGCAGGTAAAATCCATTGAATAATCCAAATATATCCTTAATATCAGAACTGATAATCACCGAGTTATCATTAAAAACATGAATTTAATTCCTTACGTTATATAAAAAGCACACGTTACAGCAGCTAAAACTGGATGTTTTCCTCTTCATTTCTTTAGTAATACTGATAGAATAAATCGCAGTTATCATCACCAATTAAAAAAAAAGACTTAACCAAAAATCCATCCATTTAAGGTATAACAGTCTTTGTTTTTTATCTTAAAGCTGTTCTTTCAAATCATAAAAGAAAAAAAGCTTTCATCGAAAGGAATTTGTATTTTTTTAAGAGAACTAAGAAAAGCCTTAAAATGAAAATATGAGATGTCTTTTTTTAGCTGAAAACTATAGCTTTACTGATTTCACTTCAAATCTTATTATAAAATAATTCAAATTTGTTTCTATAAATTAAAACAAGAAACAGAAGTATTTCTTTTGGTTTCTTCTGGTCTAGTGTTCGATCTGTAGTTCTTTTATTTTTCAATACATAGGAAAGAGGAAATATTCTGAAATCCTTTACTGACCAATAATACATTGTGTAAAGATAGAAGACATATCCAAGACCAGTTTTCCAAAAGCTAATGGAAAGTGTTAGTGCACATTATTAGGAAACAAAAACTGAACAATCGTAATAAATTTTGTTTTCGGTTGAGAGAGTGATTCTTTAATATATATCGCGTATGCGTTTGTTTGTATAAGGGAATTTAGATATTGACTTCATATCCTTCTTAGATTATGTACGCTTTCATTGAATGAATAATTATGTGAATGAATAAATTATGTACTTAATAAGTTACTGCTGAATATGGGAGGGTTGTGTAATTACGGGCGATGCTTTCAGGGAAAGTGTCTTCTATACCTCGTATCCATTAAAGCCTTTAAGAAGCTTTTATTTTCATAAACATTAGTCGCAGACACATTCTGTGAGTTATACAAATGTTTTAAATGACGCAAATATGTTTTTGGCATTTTTTAAATTAAAAAAATTAGTATTACAAAAGTTACGAAACTTAATTTTTATATATCTCCATTTCAGTAACCATTTATGTTCATTCTAAAAAAATCAAACATAAAATGATTGAGACTATATGACAATAACTGACCTAAATATTTATTTTCAAAATTTAGGAACTTTACAAACTTTGAGCGTTAAAATCTCTATCGCTTGAGAATCAGTTGAAAAATAAATTAGGGTAATGAAAGATTGCTTTTTTTTCCATTTAATGCCATTCAGTAATCTTCCTTTGTGATCTAACAATGTGCAACCTTCTACGCCAGGAATATCCAGAAGCCGTTTTATTATTATATAGGATTATAATCTAATATATAACAAGATTGGACTAAAATTATTTTTCATATTTAATTCATGCGGGGCCAATACTTGAATATTGCTGTAGAAAAAGTTATAGAGGGTGCTCCGCCGCCAATATATGTAGTTAATTAAAATGTTTCAGTGCTGAGAGAGAGAATGTATAGGTGTGGTCACGTAGAGGTGTTATTAAATTAACTATTATGCAACTCCAACAAGTAAATATTTGTACATATATTTTGCTTCATAAAGCAGAATTAGAAGAAACTAAGTGTAATTAGAAGAAAATAAGTGTCTTTATTCGTCGCATCATGACATTAAAAAATACCATCGATGCGACGCGTCAACAAATTAAGTTTTTACTTCATATTTCTGGTGACTTCGGCCAACAAGGTGAGTGATAGAATTTCGACTTGCATGCTATTTATCTCTTCAAATTAAAATGGGTCTCGAAGAAACTATTGAACGAATTAGAAAAATTAGAAGTTTCTGTTGGAACAAGCGTCGCAAAATTAATTAAGAAACTTGAAGACAAATTACAAAATGAAAATCCAAATGTAGAACTGTTGCAGGAATCGCTTTCAGTGTTAATCGAGAGAGAAACTAGTTTGTTAAAAAATTATGACGTTATTAATAGTCAAAGTACTTTGCAAGAATTAGAAACAGAAGTAGAACATTCTTTAGAATATAGCGAATCCATCATTAGATGTAAATCGAAAGTTACGAGATACACTGAAAATGTTGGTAAAACCGAAACAACTTCACAAGTTTCTGAAATCAAAACTAATTACAACACTAAATTGCCTCGTATTACTTTAGAAACCTTCAATGGTGATTTATGTAAATTTACTAAATTTTGAGCTCAGTATAAAGCTGTCATTTACGAAAACAATACACTTCAAGATGTTGAGAAATTTAACTATTTAAGATCTTTACTCAGCTGTTCTCATCGGTTCAGCTGCAAAAGCTATAAGCGGATTACTGTTAACAGGAGAAAACTATAAAAAAGCCGTCGAAATTTTAACTGACAGATTTGGAAAAAAAAAAGAAATATAAGTTAGCACGCATATGAACGTTCTCCTATCTTTGGAGCCTGTAAATCGTTCGAGTGATGTATCTATCCAGTTTAAGAAAATTGTATGATGAAATAACGGTTCAAACTAGAAGTTTTAATTCTTATGGCAGTCTACTACTTCCTATTTTATATAAGTGATATACCCCAAGATTTAGTGTTACAATTTAGTACAGAACAAAATTCAGGCAAAGAGTCAACAGTGACAGATTTAATGTCGTTTCTGAAGAAAGAAGCACGCGAAAAGTCCTTAACTTTGGGTCTTAAAAATCAACCAACACTTTCAAAAACCATCGAAAGAAATACTGACAATTATCGTAAGAATTTTGCTCCAATTAAAAAGAAAATGGCATTAGCGGCAACGCTTAATACATCAGTTGAAAATTATATGTGCGACTTTTGTCATAAATCTCACCTCTCAAAAAGACTGAGACTTAAGGTATTTCAGAGAAACACAAAGCGTTATATGATCAATTTAAGTGAAAGCGTTGTTTAAAAAAAAGTCGCAAAAAACCATTTTGTAAGGCGAAATGGGTTAAATGTAATATTTGCAGATCTCAGTCGCATTTAGAGAGCCTGTAAACGTGCAAAAAAGTAAAACCAACAAAAGTATAAGCGGAGTGAAAGAAACAAACGTCAGTTCACTATTCCTTGAAACGCTGAAACAAATTCCTAATGATATGATTTATTACCAGACTTTGAGGGCCCAGCTAGTCGGAAATAATTCCACAGGTTGTTATGCGATTCTGCTTCCGAAAGATCTTATGTGTGTCAATCCATTGCTAGAAAAGCGGAATTGCTAACTGTTGGCAACGAAAGATAAGAATTCATACATTAGCATCTTCGAATCCGCGAGTAAAAAAGTTTAAAAGAAGAAGAATTAAAAAATAATAGTGGATTTACTCTGATTATCGAGGCACTCAAAATTAAAACCATATGTTCCAACACGATAGCGAGGTCAACTGGAGATATCAAACTACGCAAGGAAGGATTTGGTTTATCTGACAGTTACGATAGTGGTGTAGCAGAGGTGCAGATTTTAATTGGGAATGATTATTTGAACTGCATCTTAACGGGGAAAACACATCGTTTGACAAAATATTTAGTATTGTATGAAAGCATATTCGGTTGGTCGTTGAGTGGGGGGGGGGAGAATAAGAAGCTAAGTTCTTCAGAGAAAGAGTTTACGAGTTTATTTATACAAGTTGATTCGGTAGATGAAGAAAAATTATTGCAACAGGTTTGTCAGCTTTGCTAAGTGTAAAAGTTTAGGAATTACTAACTGCGCGTCGGAAAGGAGTGAATGCGATAAGCAAATAATTAAAGCAGTTTGAAGATGATTTGCAATATGTAGACGGGAGGTATCAGGCTCGTTTGTTGTGGAATAGGAGTCCAGAGAATTTGGAAAATAATTTGGTTTAGCGAAAAGGCAGTTCGAAAGGGTGCAGCGAGAGTTAAAAAATAACAGCTTTGTGAGGGAACAGTTTATGGAGATTATTAAATATCAAATACAAAATAACATTATTCAAGAGTGTGGGGATACGAGAAAGGGATATTTTATGCCGTTTCGAACAGTGGTCCGTAAAGATAAAAAAAGCTCTCAAGTTCGAATGTTATTAAATTGCAGAAGTTGTGAAAGAGGAAAGTTGTCGTTAAACATCTGCTTAGAAAAAGGTTCAAACCTAAATCCGAATACTTTGGATATCATTCTTACTTTCCGAAAATTTAAAATTGGATTCTGCGGTGACATAGAAAAGGCGCTTTTGATGATTGGGATAGCAAAGAAAGATAGGCAATATTTAAAATTTTTGTGGTATCCTGACAATGACAGTGAGGACTTTAAAATTATGCAAATGAGCAGAGTATTATTTTGATGTAATTGTTCACCTTTTTTATTGAGTGCGACGATCAAATATCATTTAAAGAAATACTCAAAACAAAAATTGTGTCGAGATGTTAAGTAACTCATTGTATGCATATGATTTGTGTTATGGAGGGGAAAATGTAGAGTCAGCTTTTAGTCTTTCATCAGAAGCGGTATCTATTTTGAGAGACGTGACTTTTAATTTGAGAAAACTAAACACAAACTCTAAAGAGCTGTATGACTTGTGGCTTCAGAATAGGTTGCGTGAAAAAAGTAGGTTTGAAAGAGTTAGGCCTAGTGTGGAACGTGGAAGAGAATGTTTTGAGAGTTGACGTTACATCATTGTTGAATAGTTTAGAATCGCTGAGAAATAGTAAAAGATCGGTGCTAAGTACAGCAACTAAGGTATTTGATCCAGTCGGACTTATTTCTCTATTTGTGGTGCGAATTAAGAGACTTACTTATGCAGGAAATATGGGAGAGATGTTTGGACTGGGATTCAGAATTGCCAGAAGAGTTACAGTAGAAATGGATATAGCGATGCACTGAAGTTAAGGAATTAAATGCGTTGAAAATAGAGAGATACTACTTTGCAGAAATTCTAAGTAAAAGTCATTCGGTTGAAGTTCATATTTTTTGTGGTGCGTCAGTGGCGACATATAGAGCGGTGGCATATTTTAAAAATAAGAATGAGAGAGGAGAGGTATGTACGTCGTTTATAATGTCAAAGAGCAGGAAAGCGCCATTAACAAAGCTGTCCGTTCTGTGGACGCACTCAGAAATTTGCTTGTGGTGTATAAAGGGGTCAGCGCGTGAGTGGAAGTAGTTCGCGTCGGCTAGAGTTGCAGAAATACAGGATTGTACTTCGCCTGATAAGTGGAAATATTGTCCAGGGTCGAACAATCCTGCAGATAAGTTAACTCGTGTTGAAACAGCATATACATTGGTGAAGGATACTAATTGGTCGTATGGTCCATCATGGTTGAAAAGCTCTAAAGATCAATGGCCTGAACAAAAGTTTAAAGTACAAACTGATATTCAGGATTTGGAACGTTTGAGCACTTGTGTTCATGTGGCTGTTCCAGTAGGAGAAACTGCGTTAAACATTGCTAAGTTCAGTAGTTTAGAAAAATTGTTGGGAGTTACAGCTTGGGTAAAGCGGTTTATCGCCGAGCTTAGAAAACGTCTCTGTGAAGAAGGTCTTCTTACTGTATTGGAGGTCAAAGAAGCTGAAGAATATTGGATAAAACAAGTACCGGGAGAGAATTACACAGTCCAGTCACATTAATGTGACCATCTGTCAAAAGCCAGAATAACCACCTTTCGCAGAGCGGACTGCTGCGAGACGTGCAGGAAGAGAGTCACATAGGTCCCTGAAGGTGTTCTCTGGGATGTTGAGCCATGCCGACTCTAATGCCCTGGCCAGCTGCGCTAGATTACGCGGTTGAGGATCCATGGCGCGAACAACTCGATCAAGGTGGTCCCATAGATGCTCGATTGGGTTTAAGTCAGGTGAGTTTGCTGGCCAGAGGAGGACGGTAAACTCATCCTGGTGCTCTTCGAACCACGCACGTACACTGGCAGCTGTATGGCACCTCGCATTGTCCTGCTGGAAGATGCCATCATCCTGAGGAAAAACAATGCGCATGTAGGGGTGAACATGGTCCGCAAGGACAGATGCGTACTTGTATTGATCCATTGTGCCTTCCACAATGATCAGTGAACCTAGAGAATGCCAGGAAAACATTCCCCAGACCATAATGCTCCCGCCTCCAGCTTGGACCGTTCCGGCAATGGTTGCAGGGTGGTTCCTTTCAGAGGTTTCACGCCTTATACGCCAACGTCCATCTGTCCGATGGAGCATAAAACGCGATTCATCCGAAAACGCAACCTGTCGCCACTCAGTGGACGTCCAGCTGCTGTACTGGCGTGCAAATTCTAGCCTTCGCCGTCGATGAACAGCAGTCAGCATAGGTGCACGAACCAGGCGTCTGCTTCGGAGGCCCAGACGCAGCAATGTTCGCTGAATAGTACTTTGGGAGACACTTTTGGTAGCCCCTTGGTTCATTTTGGTGGTCAGTTGCTCAACGGTAGCCCGTCTATCTGCCCGAACGCATCTCCGCAACCGTCGTTCGCCTCTGTCATCTATGGCCCGTGGTGCACCACATTTGCCACGTCGCTGATTTTGGACAGTCCCATTTTGCCATGCACGGTACACTTTTACCACGGCGGCACGCGAACAGTTCACAAACTCAGCCGTTTCGGAAATGCTTCCACCCTTGGCCCGAAAGCCAATGATCATGCCCTTTTGGAAGTCGGATAAATCGCTTCGTTTCTGCATTACGCCAACGATTGAAATGTTTTCCGAAGTCCTCACACACCCTTTATATACACTCAACTGCACTGTGCTGCCACCTGCCTTCTGTGATTGGTTATTTAACTCTGACATGGAAAGTACGTGGTGGTCACATTAATGTGACTGGACTGTGTATTTTTCGGATATTCAACAACTAGAGAGAAATAATCTAATAACACCCGATTCGAAGCTTTATAGTTTAGCACCATATCTG
Organism: Stegodyphus mimosarum; assembly: GCA_000611955.2. Lineage (NCBI taxonomy): Eukaryota > Metazoa > Arthropoda > Arachnida > Araneae > Eresidae > Stegodyphus > Stegodyphus mimosarum. Next base: position 826,666 of record KK115271.1, on the reverse strand, counting down.
GACAGTAGAGGTATTTTGCTTGTCGTCTGGAACAAGCAGAATTAATAGATGACGAAAAACATCCTATTATACTGCCAAAGTCGAAGTTTACAGAACTAGTGATACTTAGTGAACACATAAAAGTATTCCATTCAGGAGTTATGGCAACATTGTCCAAAATCAGGAATAAATTTTGTATACCTAAAGGAAGACAAGTAGTAAAGAAAATTATTAACGCCTGCCTGGTGTGTAAAAGGTTCGCAGTGAAGCCCGCCAAGAAGCTAACGTTTCAGTTACAAAGAGATCGTGTAGTCCAAAGTGATCCTTTCACAGTAGTAAGTATTGATTTAACTACATCTGTTATTGTTACAGAAAAGGCGGAAATCCACAAAAAGGTGTATCTAGCGTTATTTACAAGCGTCGTCACTCGTGCTGTACACATTGAAGTGGTTTCAGATATGTCAGCAAAAAGTTTCGTTCTGTTATTGCGACGGTTTATAGCTAGAAGAGGAAGCTGCAAGGTGATTTATTCCAATAATGCCAAGAATTTCCGCAGCACATGAGAAATAATTAAGGGATTTAAAAGAGTCAGCGTAGATCCTACGGTGCGAGAGTTCCTAACATCCGAGAGAATTACATGGAATTTCATCCCTGAACGTTCTCCATGGTGGGGAGGCTTCTGGGAGCGTTTGATGAGAAGCATCAAAGAACATTTGAAGAAATTTTAGGGAGAGCATTACTGACTTTCGAAGAACTCTCTACAATATTAACAGAATTCGAGTGTGTGTTAAATAATACGAGAGCAACGAGCTGGGTGAACCCCGTTCGCTCACACCTTCACAGTTTTTATTGCCAAGACGTGACACATTTAACTTTCCTGAGCATATTTTGGAAATTTTCAACAAGGTGTTAGACAAGGAAACTTTAACTAGACGGAAGCTTTACCAATCTAAGCTCTTAAAATTAACATGGATGAAGTGGAAAGAGCAATAATTACCAATATTAACAGAACTCGAGTGTGTGTTAAATAATACGAGAACAACGAGCTGGGTGAACCCCGTTCGCTCACACCTTCACAGTTTTTATTGCCAAGACGTGACACATTTAACTTTCCTGAGCATTTTTTGGAAATTTTCAACAAGGTGTCAGACAAGGAAACTTTAACTAGACGGAAGCTTTACCAATCTAAGCTCTTAAAATTAACATGGATGAAGTGGAAATAGCAATAATTACTACACCTTAGAAACGCACTAATTTTGCTAATCCTTCAACTGAGCGTAACCATAAGACCGAAGACGTTGTGTTGGTAGAAGGACCAAAACAATGTAAGCTACTCTGGGATATGGGAGTAGTTGAAGAAGTAATTGTGGGACGAGATGAATGTATACGAGCGTGCAACGTTCGCGCACCAAAAGGACAATTCAGAAGAGCTATCCAGCTTTTATAGCCTTTTGAAATTTAATTTAGGACATTTGATATCCTTTTAAGCCTTTACATTGTTTATGTTATTGATTATTATGTTCATTTAATTATAATGTATCATTTGTGTTTTTGATGTAAGTTACTATATGTTATTCATTTTTATATTCATTTATATATATCGTACTATTTAGTCCTAAGCCGTTTTAATTAATGTTAATATTGCTGTGTAAATTTTGTGTACTCTTATTTAAGAGTACAGGTGGGGAGTGCTGCAGAAAAAGTTATACAGGGCGCTGCGCCGCTAATATATATAGTTAATTAAAGTGTTTCAGTGCTGAGAGAGAAAGTATATGGGTGTGGTCACGCAGAGGTGTTATTCAATAAACTATTATGTAACTCCCACAAATCTGTAAATATTTGTACATATACTTTGCTTCATAAAGTAGAATTAGAAGAAAATAAGTGTCTTTATTCATCTCAGCATGACATTAAAAAATACCACCGATGCGACGAGTCAACAAATTAAATTTTTACTTCAATCGCCACTGTTTTCTAAAATATAAATTGCATAAGGGTATGTGAATAAGGTCTCCATTTTGAAAAAAAAAACTTGAGCTTATCAAACCTTTTCACAACAGTGTGCTTATCAGTACTCCTCATTTAATCTATTAAATTCAAACCGTTATATTGTTAGTAAATTTACATATTTTTGTACTAGAATTATATATTTTTGTACTAGAATTATATATTTTTGTCCCTGAAATAAAAAATTAAATGTATTGATGAATTTCTGTCATACAAGTGTCAAACCTTTCGTGTTTTATTTTTCATTATGAGTGATAACATTTACCAAATATAACGATAGGGTACTAGGAGACAGCATAAAACGTAGCATTTCATAATTTTTACAAAACTGATTTGTTAAATTTAAAAGAGCCTAAACATAAATATTTTCGCCATTCAAAACATTTTTGTAACTGGAAGTACAGATCTGTGACCAATGTTTGCAAATATAAGTGTCGCATAAGGACTTTTATGGTTACGAAGTATATGTACATAAAAGGTAACTACTGATGCTGTCTTTCTAAAAGCATATAATCTTTATCTTGATACCAGTCTCCTTAAATATAACCATAATTCTCATCTTCAGAAGATTTTTTTAGAGTTACATTACACATTTAGTATAAATTGATTTATTTATAACATTCTTTTAATTAATTGTTGAAAATTTTATATTTCTAAACATCCGCACTCTTGATTATGAGAAATTTTTACCTCAAATTTTAACACCCAAAATTAAGTTTTTGCATGGGCATAAATTTATTTTTTTAATACACAATTAATTTAAAAATAACATTTATTCATGTATAGGGTAGTAACGTATAAGATTATGTCTGTCCCTTGCTCATATGATAAAGTGAATGTTTTAATTTTCACTGTTTAATTTTTACACAATTATTGAAACTATTTTGAATAAAATGCTTTCAAAACTGTAAAATTTGAATCTAAATACCACAGAATAAAAGATTTTTAATAACTATTTTAATCTTAAGCCTAAACTGTTGTCACTGACTTTAATCAGGAAATATCTTAATAATTTTAGCAAACTGTAATCTTTTTTAGGTCTATGTTTAGAGATTTTTATTTTAAAGTTTAATATTTTACATTTCAAATTAAAAATACGAAACATTTTATACTTATATTTTAACTTTTATGTGCAATTATTTAGATTAAAAAAATTTTTTTGGTAACTGATTCACGAACTCTCTTTAATTTCTGATACTTCATTAGCAAATAAAAACCGCAAAGAAACAAAATTTTCTTTTCAGAAAAACGTTTCGAAATAACATCTTGAAACTACTTAGAATATTAATTACCTACCTGTAGATCATTTGGATGCAATTTATTTAATGTTAGGAGCTCTGGAAGGGAAATGTTACCACATTTTATGGCGAAGAAGAAACTTTTTTTTTGTTTAAAAAAAAGAAAGTCCAATAAATTATTTAAAAAATGTCTTACGTTTATGCAAGTTTTCATGGATTCATTATTTGTTGTTAGTTATGAGCTTGATACATTGGAAGTGCTCTAAATAAGAGCTTATTAAATTGTCTATGTTTAATATCTAGACATTAAAAAAATAACCTTCTTTAGTATAAAGATAAAAGGGACGAACAATTTTAAGACATAGTTACCCAAATTTCCTGGCCTTCTTTTGGAATTTAATTATGTCTTCGGAATAAAATAAATAAATAAAAAAGTATTATTTAACTTTCATTACAATGAATATCTATTTAGCCAACAAATTAAATAAATTGTATGGGTATTTCAAATATCTGTATGAATTGTGGTCCCAGTTAGTTAAGATATTTGTAAACGTACTGCAGTTTCAAACATGTTCAAGAAAGTGGGATCTTTAAAAAATTGTTTTATAAAGAAAAATATTGCCATACATTCTGATCAATTCAATATTAAAATTTTAAATTATTTGCGTACCTAGAGAGTTAATTGTTTGCCTCATTAATTCAGTTCAGGCGACGAATTACATCGATTTACACGAATAACCGAGTTTCTAACGCATAATATAACATTAATTATGCCCTTTTCCTCACCAGATGGCGAAACGGAAGATGAGCACACCAATGTTGCATGCAGGGAGCAAGTTTCGATCGGGGCTTCTGCAACTGATGATACACACAATTGATCCTCTGCATGATGGTAAGTTACAAACAAACTTGATCCTGGATATTTTACAAACCTCCCAAAACATTCATACGTGCCTTTTTGATAATATCAATAATTTTTCAACATTTCACCACTTACAATGCTTTGTGAAATATAAGAATTCGATAATATGATAAAAGTGGTTAATTATCAAAATAATTGCAGAATGTAATTATAGTGTTTCATCCTCTTCAAGAATTGTGCAAATATCTTTTTTCTGCAGCTATGTATCTACTTTATGTCCCATATCTTCAGACGTTTCGACTCGAGAATACACTAAACCTTTAACCTTTCTTTTGTGGAACGCCTAAGAAAATCATTATTTCATTATAATTTTACGGATAAAAACAAATTAACTTCATATTATTTACAGAAATAAAACTTTATTACTTAATTAGTTATTCTATATCTGTAGTTTGGCAGTTCATCTGGTATTAAAAAATTCTTTCGAATTTTAACTTTGATTTGCAGAACCCTTATAGCGATTTTTTGAAACCTCAAGGCTCTGCATAACACAGTTTGGAATCCACCGAGTTATATAAATAAATTAGCTAAACACTAAATTTTCCCTTTGATAATGCGGTCTTATGACTTCTACTCGTCTTACAATTTACCAAATGCCGAGTATTCTTCAAGTGTAATTTGCAAAACACTACCTTCATTTAAATCAAGGCAAGGAGGGTAGAAAATACGATAGCAAAGATAAGAGAACTGTAAAAACTAAACATAATTTCTCAAAAATAGCCGATCATTCACGGATTGCTGCTAGTAAACTTAATAAATGCGTATGTAAGCTTAATATATTGTGAAGATACAATTTATTCATCTATATGATGGTCCACTCCTTTTTTAATGCAGGATGTATACGGTTAATATTGAAGACAGAAAAATGTGTATAATATGCAGTAAAACCTCAGTAAGTTATAAAGGTAATTCTCCCTTCTTAGCACGCCTTCATGGTGTAATGATCAAGCATACTCGGTGCGTATTCGGAGGTCCGTGGTTCGAATCCTGGCAAGGGCATTGCTCATTTTTCACGTTTCCAGCATCAAAATAACCTAATGTCTCGACTAAGTAATAAATCAATATTTTGTGAACTTAATTTAAGTTTGCCTTAATAAAAAGAATAAAATATCAAGAGGGGAGGCATACCAGCCAATATGCAAACGACTTCTGTCCAGACATTTAAAATATTTGATCAGAAGTAGCAGCAAGAGTTATTTTATTGTATCGAATTTATTTCTCATTCGCTGCAGGTCTGCGGCTCTGAAAACCCCAGTCCCAATACTATGGACTCGTGAAAATCTTCGGGTATTCGAATCGGAAAATTCCTTGCTGTTATGCTATGAAGTAAAATATTAGATCTAACAATTATGAAATTTCGAAGCAGCAACGACGACAGAATTAAGACAATGGCTTTAGTACTTTTACCAAAATTTTATGCATTCTATCATGGGGGGAAGGCAGAGCGTCATTAAATCTTTTTCCTTCCAAAGAGTTTACTTTTTTTTGTTGCATAAATTCAATAGTTATGATGTTCATCCATATTTAAACCATCCATATCAGGTGATGAGGAAACACCTTAGTGTCGTTGGGGCTTCAAAACTTTTTCCGAAATATCCGGTAGCCCCCTCCGCCTCTGTTATTAGTGGCATATAATAATATAAATATTAAATTATAATATAAATATTAAACTTGTTATTCAAACAAAAGAATTCAGAGTCCAATCTTTGCCAATCCAGAAGAATGTTTGAAACTAACTGACTATGCTGTCATTTATGATTCATTATTCAGGCAAAACATTACTTTCAATATGAAGAATCAATGCATTGGAATGAAAATGAAGCAAAAATATTTTGAAAAGAGCTTAAAAGGAAAATTAAAATTAAAATACTATTTAAAACTCCTTTTTAAATAGTATTTTAATTTTATATTAAATTGACCACCTGAGGGAATTGCGAATTATAATGTTTTCTCAATAAATAAGCAATGAATAACTTTAGTACGTTCAGACTTTCATCAAAGCAACTGGACTCGCCAGATTTACGTCACGGTTTTTTTTATTTCTTTACTCATAACTATTAAAAATTAAATAGGAGAAAATTGTCGTAACGTAAGTTCATTTCTTATTACTTTGAATGATTTATTTAAAGCAATTTTTTGCCAGCATCACATAACAATTAAGGTCACCTAAAAGATGAAGTTGTTATGAAAGATCGCAAGAACTTTATCACACAAATGGGCACTTCTAGTTTTTGACACTTCATCCTCGTATCTGCTTACTTAATCTCCAAATATGCATATTATATTTTGAGTGGATTCAGATAGTATCGACGAGCAAAGATTAGTAGAGCGAAAACAATTTTTTTTAATTTAATTCAAAATCTTTACAAAATAAAGTGAAATATTACGAAGATACTTTTACTGCCAAACTTAAATATTCATATACTGTATGTTTCAATGTATACATGTGATTTTTTGACTTGAAGAAAGAAAGTTGCAGCGGATTGGTGATGGTTCTTCGCATTATAACTTGAAGAGGCATTACTGCGTATTTAGAAAGTTGGATGCATAAATCAAAAAACTTACAGACGTGGCCGTTTGCAATTAAAATTTTATTCCATGATAATGCTGTTGAAAAGCAAACATTTACGGGTTTTCTATTAATTTTTGAATTTAACTGCATACTCCACCGCTCTTGGTGTAGTGACAACTAAAAATACAGTACTAAAATTCTCGTAAAAATATATTGAAATTCATAGAATCAAATCATAGAGTCTGGTGTTTGAAACCAATTACTTTAAGCTAGATTAAATTTTCATAAATCCTCACCACAGTAACATAAAGTTTATCATATCAACTCTCAACTCTTAAGTTCAATAAAAATGAAAATATCCTTCCTGGTGTTTTGTAAAATCAAACTATTAATAATCATGTAAAATGCATTACCGACACAAAATCATCAACAAGTTATCTCTCACTAAAACTAACTAAATCAGATCTGCTTCCTGAAAACACATAAATCTCAATACAATTCTAGAGATAGTCACTAACACTTTTCATTTAAATATAATACAGAACAATCAAAACACCAGGAAAAGATAAATCTCACATTAAGAAATTAAAACACCAGTTCAGTTAAATTAATAAATCTGATCCTCTAGTTACGAACATCATTAAATTCTCCTACGCCTGCAATAAACTACCCAGGTTCGAATGGAAGTTTAACCATGTTTTCCGAAAGCATCACATGGGTGACCTACAGTAGACAACAAGATAAAAACACAGAAAAAAACATACAATAGTAAATCAATAACATACATTTATTTAATTATTTATACGTTTATTTAATTTATTTAATATTCCAAAAATTTTAATTACGGATAGCTGATCAGACTACCTCTACAAAAAGATTTTCCAAAACGTTATTCGTAAAGTTCACGTACGACAATCTGTACAACTATCAATACTGTACCCAAAATAACTAGTAATTGAACTTTATACTTTTGTACATATTGGTAGGTTTAAGAAAAATTTATGCCTTACTTGAAGTTCTATGTTTTGAAAGATTTTTTACTGGATCCTGATTGTTTGTTTATTTTTGTGCTGCGCGATTAGTTCAGTTGACTTGGGTTGTTTTGACCATGTTTTGTCAGGAATTTCAAGCTTCTTGTCTCTATACCCTGTTTTTTTTTTTTTTTGGAGACCTTGGTGGCTGGTCCACTTGGTTTCTCCTTCAAGTTAATTGTTTCGAAATTGTTTATTTACCTTACTAGTGTTAAAAAGCAAACATTTGCAGATTTTCTATTAATTTTTGAATTTAACTGCATACTCAACCTCTCTTGTTGCCGTGACAACTAAAAACACCGTACTAAAATTCTCGTAAAAATATCTTGAAATTCATGAAATCAAATTATAGAGTCTGGTGTTTGAAACTACTTTAAGCTAGATTAAATTTTCATAAATCCTCACCACAGTAAAATAAAGTTTATCATATCAACTCTCAACTCTTAAGTTCAATAAAAAATGAAAATATCCTCCTTGGTGTTGTTTTGTTAAAATCAAACGATTAATAATCATGTAAAATGCATTACTGACACAAAATCATCAACAAGCTATTTCTCACTAAAACTAACTAAATCAGATCCGCTTCCTGAAAACACATAAATCTTAATACGATTCTAGAGATAGCCGCTAACACTTTCATTTAAATATAAGACAGAACAATCAAAACACCAGGAAAAATTAAATCTCAAACAAGAACATTAAAATTTCACTATGCATTATAAGTTAATAAAATTATTAAGCACTGTAAAATAATACTTAAGTAATCTACACAACAATGCACATCCAATCAATTTTTGTGTAGGCAAGATAGTTCTATATCATAGTTAGTAACAATAATTTTTGTATGCATGGGTTAAAAGAGTACGACGTCATCTTAGACAAATAAGCAAAACAGCGCAGAGGTTTTGCAGCGCAGGAGAAGTTAAAAGAAAAGAAGAAGTAGTGACGTAATTGCTCGCGAAACAGTATTTATACTAGGCAGGTGCGTATGTACAGCTAAACCGAGATTGGTTAATTTTAGGTTTTAGTTCCCTTTGCAAGCAGCGTTATATAATTTGGAAAGATCTGGAACTTGGGAGAAAATATGAGCTTAGAGAGAGAACATCAAATTTAGATTAGTCAACTTTGAGGTTGTCAATTATTTCTTAACGTAGCCATTGTATTTTATTATAGCTTACATACATATATCAAGATCTTTTACATTTGACTTCAAATACAATATAGATTAGTTTCATTAATTTTTAAAGGCAGATTCTGAGTTTCTTTTGTGTGCAGTACGTTAATAAATAAATAAATTTTTCATTTTGAAATATTTTAATGTAAATAGATTAGTAGCAAACAAAGAAACTAAGGAATGTTTAAAAAAATTCAATTTGGTTGTCTGCGTTTACTTAACCGCTATTGTGGGAAAAATGCGGAATTTCAGTTTATCGGGATTATTAAGCTATTATACTTCAAAGCTACACTTTAAATGGTACATTTTATCAAATAGCAAAACAGTGTTGTTTTTCATCCCATATAAAATCTTCCGTATTATTCACTCCCCACACTATTGCGTTAACTCTCAAGGGTAATCTCTAGAAGTTTATAACAGCATAGCGAGACATCATTCTCATAATGAGCTACAGCCACTATTACGAGTAGTTCGATGGCTTCTCGTTTTGCAACTGCTTGTAGTACTTAATATCGGATACCCTTTCATACGTTTACGAGATTTAGAAAATTATAGTCCGATTTGCATTTGAAAGAACTGCTTAGAATCATTAAGTTAACCTTTCAGAATCAAAGTTTTGGTAATTGCAGTAAATGCTGAAATCGAATCAAGTTTTGTTACGTTTAATGAAGCTACGTTAAGCTACGTTTATTGAAGGGCATTTATTATAAGAGACGCTGTTAAAATTTACGTGCCCAATAAGCAGTTCTAAATAAATGATGCTTTTATAAAATGGGAGACAGTTATTGATTCAGAGGATATTAACTAAACCTATCAATAAAAACGTCAGCCTAATTTCATTAAATGCACTCTCTATGTACACGTAGCCAAATAAATAAATAAATAAATAAAAATAAAATGGATAGTTCTATATTTCTCGTTCTACTGGGCCGATTGAAGAAATTAAAATTAAGTTTTTCATGTCTCGAAACCCGCGACTTAGGATATATGTTAGATTTATATATAGCATTGTTCGAATATAGATACTTTGGTACAAAATCGGATCTATTTCTCAAACGACATGCCAGTTTTTTTTTTCATATTTCGATTCTACGATTCAAATTATGCCTAAATATTAAATTTTGTAAAATTTGGTGTGAAATTTACGGAGAAATTCGAAAATTTATCTTGGCGCATTTTTTCAGTTTGCGCCAAGAAACATTCACTTGGCGAACTTCTTAAGTTATGGTAGCCTACTTCCTTTTTATCCTTTCACTGTGCACGAACGAGGGGAAAAAAGAGGCATCATTCATACTCTCAAGTAATTTACACGAAGTGCGTAAGCCACATTTGGCGTTATTATCACTCATGACAAATATGCCAAATTTCAAAACGCGGCAATATGTAAATTCACGTATATCTTAGGAAATTGTGAATACAAAACTTTAATTTTTTCAGGTATGCTTAGAAATACATCTACTTTAGGATGATAGTAAAAACTGTATAGGTTATAATTCAAAAATTTACAAAATTATTTTAAAATACAAACTTTAAATATGAATCATAAAAATGGGCGTGTTATATTTAGAGTAAAAGTTTCGAATTCTGGAAGGAGGAATCAAGTAAGCTTAATTTAAAAAAGAGATATTAGTAAATATATAACAAACTTAATTAACAATGAGAAGATAAAATTTTTCAGAACTACTCTTTTTAAAACTACTCGTGCGATTTTTACAAAACTTGGCATTTTGGCATAATTTGAATCGTAGAATCGAAATATGGGAGAACATTGGCATGTCATCTCAGAAAAAGTCCGATTTTGTGTCAAAATACCTATATTAGAACAATACTACATTTTTTAATCTAATACATATCTTAAGACGTGCTTTCGAGATATGCAGAACGCAAGTTGAATTTCTTCAGTCGGCCCAATAGAACGGGAGATATATACGTGTAACGTTTTTTTTGGCGCACTGTACAATTTTCCTCAAAAAAATAATAATTAGCAAAGCACTGTTGTGTTTATAGGATGCAGATTGTACTTCACATTAATTTGGTCACTATTAGAGACGTTTTCACTGTTTAAACACATTTTCGACTTATGGGAATATAATTCCCAATAACCAAACAGAAAATTCATAATAACTAAGACCTAACTTAATAACTATAACCTGCGCGTAACTGAGGGAATTAAAACTTAATATCTTTATCATTTGTAGAAACAGGTGTAATTTAAGGGAAAGCAAGAATTTTATGCCAAATTTCCATTTAAATTTTCATGGATTTATTTGCTAGAGTGTCAATCTAAGTAATTATGCAATAATAGTTATGTATTTTTTATTTGTTTCGAAATAATTTTGTATGAATGTAATTTCATTATAGTCAGTAAAATTTCTCTAAAATATTGGCAAATATATTTGCTAAAAGTTTGATACAATAAATTCAATACAATAAAGCACAAATTTCATTAGCAAATAAATTACAAAGAAAATTTATCGTGTTTGTATTTTGTTCTGATTTTTGTTCATAATTTAATCAATTACTCGAAACACTTTTTTTTTGCTAAGCATAAAAAGCGTTCATGTGTTCCCAAATTTCATGCTGTGTATTGATTTTGACAAATTCTAATATTCTTTGTTGCAAATCTGCACTTATTAAATCTTTATTTATAGTATATTGCTTTAACGCTCTGAGAAGTATTTAAAGAAATGCAAAGCTTCAGCGCGAGACAGATTAGTTTTAAATTTTTTTTTATATTTTAGGTATATGACTATTCAAAACCGAAGTAATTATAGAATTAGGAATTATACGTCTTATAAAACTATCTGTTATTGACCTTCTGCAACATATAGTAATCTCAAGGATCAGATTAATGTTAATCAGATTAATTAATTTTTTTCAGAAATATGAAATGTACTCTATACAATGTTTTCATAATTTAGCTTAATGCAGGTTTGTCATTAATATTGAAATGTACTGTACACAGTGTTTTCATAATTTAGCTTAACGCGGTTTTATCAGAAATATTGAAATGTACTGTATACAGTGTTTTCATAATTTAACTTAACGCAGTTTGTCAAAATATTGAAATGTACTGTATACAGTGTTTTCATAATTTAGCTTAACGCAGTTTTGTCAAAAATATTGAAATGTACTGTATACAGTGTTTTCATAATTTAGCTTAATCTGTGAAACTGAAATTTCTCGCAATTGTTTTTAAGACTGTGAATTAAGTATGTATTTAAATTGCAAAACGTCCTTATAAACATTCGTATTAAAATTTAAATGCATATTTAGGGAGAAAATCAGTAAAAATATCCTGATAGCAAGATTAAAATGTCTATAAATTTGTGTCAAAACTCTTGAATTCAGATATTTTAAGGGGTATAAATGCTATGTTATTTACTTTATAAACTATAACCACTAATTTGAGAAATTTGTTTCAGGTAAATTGGATGACAAAGCCAATCAATTGCATGCTATTGCTTCCTTAAGGGTACTGTTGGAAGCCCAGAAGACCAACGGGACTGTCGGAATGACAGGCAAGGGAGTTCCTAACAGCGTGTCTTGTCCGGCATGCTCTGAATGTCCCGACTGCACGCACGGTGCTCATCCCTCAATGGTAGAATCTGCAAGTGGGCATATCATGCCATCGAATGTGGGTGGGAGTGAGGGGGCACCTGATGGCCAGATGCCGCCTGTCGAAATGTCACCCACGAGCAACGTCCGGGTAATTTGGGTCAGCTTCTGTTTCACTTATTTATTTTCCCTTCTTTTAAATAATTATCTAAATATCTGCATGTTTTAATATTTTAGATGCTTATTTTATCGCAAACCATGTGAACGTTTTGTTAGTCTTATTTTAAAATTCGGTTAATATATAAAAAGGAGCATATCGCATATATTCCTATTATTTTCTACGTTTACTCGTTTCTTCAACGAATTTTCAGTAATGGAACAAACATTTCCAGCTAATATTAGATAGGTATCTGTTCTTGCTCCCATCCTCGGAACAACAATTTTTCTCTTTCTCTTTTCATTACTGCTTCTTCAAGAAATCTCTGATAAACAACAAAAGCAATTTTACTATCTCGGGAAAAACGTTATTACAAATTTTAAATAGAGATGATAAACAGTTTTTCGAAATGAAGATTATGCTCTGATATTTTTATGTTTAATCCAGCAATCAGATTATTTTGGAATTCTCTGAGAAGTATAAATTTTTTCATGATATCTAATTTAAGTCCGTCGGCAAGCAAATATTCAGACTCCAAAATAAATTATTATTTTATTTGTTACTGGAAATCTGTAGGAAAATCACAGAATGAGCAGATGTTCCGTCTGAAAGATTTTCGACTTTTTTCTGCTCATTTAGCAGCTTTTAGTTTAAAAAAAAGGTAGTAAAATAATATTACAAAAGTAAAACTATTATCATTAAAATTGTAAGCCATTTTTGTAACTGCTGCTTAAGTTATTAACATTAATAGGTAAAAAATTGTAAATAAAAATGAGAATTACACTGCTTTTAGATTGTCGCTGTTTATAATAAGTCTGAAGCTTCTGGCGAAGATGTTTATTCCTGAGATTCTGCTGAAACCATTCACGAGCATTGTTTTTTAGGACACAAAAGGTCCATGAGCTGTCAGAAGTTAAGTCACTGCACTGTTTGTAAACACTAATTTACATGAAGGGATAGATAAGAAGGTAAATCTTCTTCCAGTGACTTCTTGTGACCATAAAAATTTCCACTGTGACACGAGATCTTTTTCTTATAATCAAATTCTTTGCTTCGATCTAAGTAAAGTATTATTTAGTCCTTGCAAGTATTCTGCATTAACTTCAAAATTACCATCTTTAGCTAAGAAATAATTAAATAATTAAATAAATAAGATATGCAATAAAAATATTTGAAATTACATTCTACATCTCAGAAAGAAGGTTTTACTACTAAAATTGACAAAAAGAATGCTTTTTAATATTTAAAGTGTTTTTAAATATGATACTAAATATTTTTCAAATATTTTCATATTAACATAACTTAGAATATTTTTTAGAATTAGAATATATTTTTATTAATTATAAAAAAGTTATCAGTTGGATATATTGCTAGTTAAATCCAAATTTTAACAGTTAGATCAATTTTATCTAACGAATTATGCAAATTATTAAAATATGAAAAAGTAAATTATTAAGAAATGTGTTTTCTGCTTTTAAATCGTTCAGCTTAAGAGATCTATCTCTCCTTGTCCATACAAACTAATCTAGATCTTACTAATGAACCTGGCGAATTCTAGCACAGTGGTGAAGTAATACTAGCACAGAAGAAGGGTGAAAATAACCCTTTATTATTCATAACTATGAACAGAAAGCCACGTACTTTGTGCTTTACAATAACACCGACAACTTGTGGTGGAAATTAAACATTATTACATGAATCAATTCAAGACCAAATAGAATAGTGCTGGATTAGCACGCTAAGTTACGGCTAGCTTAGGTTGACTCAACAAACCTAACAGGAGTGACAGTTATTCGAAATGGCCAAGGAGCGTATTAGCGTAACAGCAAGATCAGAAACGAAACATGCATTGGCTAGCGAAAACATTCTCTGAATAAACTCCGAGATTCACCAGTTTAAATACTCACTTCGCTTAACTTTAAATTTACACACTGGCGAGGAAATACGAAGGGAAGTTGAGGAGTTCAGGAAAGATAACAAAAATTTTAATAATAGGTTAAATAACTAAAGAAGTTATACAAATTATTAAAAAAGGAAACAAAAATGTAAATTATTAAAAACTGCGTCTTCTATTTCTAAATCGTTCAGCTTATTAATCACCAACGGACTGGTTAAATTTTTTAATTAAATAAATAAATAAAGATCTAACCTTTACTGAATAGCAGTACCCTGAGATATGCTTGTGCAAGAATGAGCGTACAAGATAAATTAAAGGTCCTTTGTTTCGCATAATTGCAACTCTGATCTTTTATTAATTACAATAAAGCTGAAAACGTTTGAAAAACTCTCAGTTGGATATTTGTAAATTAAATGCTTGTTAATTTAGAAAAGATTTATGTGTATTTCTGAAAATCAAAATAAGGATTTAACTTAATCAACAATAAATTTATTAAATTTAAAAGACAAATAAAAATATTAAGCTTTGCCGAATGAATCGGCCGAATGACTCTGAGAATCACCTATATGCGAAAGCACGTGGAAGCTAAATTGAAAGACATTTGTTTCACGCAAATGCAAAACATTTTTAGGACTGCTTCTAGCTTTACGTGCTTCTGCCTGTCAGTTGTGCAGTCTTGATCTTGTATAACTTTTTATTTTACGTACCTTAAAAAAACATAATTAACAATTTTCTTGAATATAATTAACTTTTTTTGAGGCGTAATAAAATAAATTAATAAGTAAAATGTAAATAGATATGAAATAAAACCATAAGCCATTAAATCCATTGCCATAAACCGAGCTGTCGGCTAATGGAAAGATAATTTTAAACATTAAAATAATCTGATCTGATTATCAGTTCAATTTAGGAATAAATTTATTCGTTCTTATTTCGAACGTGATGTCTTGCAAGAGAAACAGAATTATTTTTCCGGTAGTTTTTTTAATTAATTTCTATAGCATTATTTTTAGCGTTATACTTTTTACTCAAGTTAATATTAAGTTAACGTATATTATTAGTTCAAAGGGGCTTTGTCCCTGAAGGACTATTGTTTTCGTTTTGCGATTTTGTGTTGGAAACGCTAAAAGTCTGAATCCCTTTTCAAACTGTTGCCACCAAATCTTGCAGTCCTGTATTATATTTAAAGAAATTAAGTAATGAAGAATCCACATAAATGTATGTATGTGTATTTTTTTATATGTGGTAAAACAATGTTACCTAGAGCCATCTAATTTTGAATATCGTACGTATCCACACGAATATGCGCATCTGGAAGACCGAATTTGGAATTTGTTTTATTATCTATATCATATTTTGCAAAACTTTAACGAATTTTTGATGAACAAACTCAAACGATTTAAAAGCGAGCAATGGCAACACTCTACGGGGAAAAAAACTTTTTTATCTAAAGCGCGCGGAACTGTGTATCAGAAATTCTAAAGCTATGCTCATTTTAAAATTATTTTGCGATATTTCTGTTGAACTGAATTTTATGGTTTAAGTGCGAAGAACATTAATAAGTAAAATGTAATAATAATAAATGTAATTTAATAAATAAAGGTAACGCACAAAACGTTAGGAAACGCCACTTTAGACGTAATTTAAAATCAGAAACCTTTCAAATTTTTTTTTAAATTTTTCTTCAGTCATTAATTTGTTTCTGAAAGGACAATGCTGCTATCATTCAATTTTTCAGTGGCGTAGAAATGCTTAGTTTAAATTACAACAGACAAAGGCTTTGCACTGTATCTACACTGTCGCTCACAATCAGAACAGCACCTCTTATTTTGAATAAATAATTTTGAATATTAAGTAAGTGTATGACCACTGTTATCACTGGTAGTTGGAGCAGTAGTTCTCCTGCTCAAAAAATTATTTAATTAGTTAAGAAATGAACAATGAAAATTAATAAATAAATAATTCTTAGCTTTAATTTTGAGCAAAACTCTCAACATTTATTCTCTCTGAGAGACTTTTATATTCATTTATTTTATTTATTTATTTATTTATTTTTATTTAAAAAAATATTTATAAACCTTTTGATTGATGTGTACTATGCATAACAATTATCCTTGCCAATGTCATTATTATGTCAAAACCTATCTGAAAACCCCTTCTACATATCTTATATTTCAGACAGCAAATAATATGACGAGAAGCATTCGTAGCGACCCTGGCGATGGAGCTGTCCTCAGATCAGATTCTGTCAACAGCATACCTCAAAGCCATACAGATTCCACCCAGAATGTCAACATTGTCATGCCATCGGAATCTAAAATTCAGATGCAAAATTCAAATCAAAATATTCCCCATTCCAACTCCGTTGGATCACAGGTAAGTTAATTATAAATCTTAATGAAATGCGGGAGTGGCAAAATATTATTATCTACTTTTTTAACTTTTTGTAATCTATTACCAAACAATGTTAGCAACTTTAAATTTTGCTGCAAATAGTGCAGATGCACTTTTAGCATATACTACCAATGTCCTGATGCGAATTACATCCTAGAACTTACACATTAATATTCTCTGTACATATACTAGCGTGTATTGCACATACTGTGTTTCATTTATACATACTGTAATGTACTTTTATATACTAATTATACTGCTACCAGTACTTATAAACATCGTTTTCATCAAAGTCCGCATGCCGCCTTTATTTTCGAAAATGTTAGTCACGAATATGCATTTCCAACTACAAAAAGTTTTAATTGAAGCAAATATACATAATTTCCTATTTTTATATTTAAAACAGTCAATTTTGTAATATTAATAAAGTTAGCCTTTAGACGTCTCTCGATCCTTATAGTATAAGGTATTTCTCCCGCCTTCTTAGCATGCCTTCGTGGTGTAACGGTCAGCACGCTCGGCGTGTACTCGAGAGGGCCGTGGTTCGAGTCCCGGTGAGGGCATTGCTCATTGCTTCGATTTCCTTGCGTCAAAAAAAAAACCTAATGTCTTTACAGTGGATGATGATTCTCCCCCCACCAAGATTTGGCGAGAGTCCTCAAATCCCCAGTCGAACTTTAAAAGGGGGAATATATAAGGTATTTCTCCCGCCTTTTTAGCATGCCTTCGTGGTGTAATGGTCAGCACGCTCGGCTCGACTCCTTTACTTCGTACAAGGAAGTAATTCTACTGGTCCATTAAACGTATTTTGCAGAATTACTAGATTACAATAAAATATATATATGAATATTCCTTACGTACTTTTAACATATAAAACTTGTAAATTGCTTGTATGAAAATGCTTTCGGTAAACAAATGTAACAAAATTACATATTAAAGAATATTACACACTAGTAAATCATGAAGGAATATCATTGAATTACATTTTAAGGAAAACAATTAGCTTTGAATTATCTTGCTTTTAATCCTCCTACCGAGGATGGCGATCTTCTTACCATTTGATAATTTGCATAAACCCCAGACTATAATAATAAATAATAAGAATAAAATATCTTGATAAGTTTCTGTCGTACGGAAACATTTGTATCCATTATGAAAAAACGCGACACTTTTGTGTTTAATTTTCTGGAATGAGTATAAACCATGACTAAATATATTCACACTAATCGGGGGCAACATTAAAAGTTAGGCTTCTTAATTTTATAAAACTGATTTTCAAATTTAAAAGCCCAAAGGCATGTTTATTTATGTTATTTAAAACATTTTTGTAAAGCATGTGTTTACCATCAAGGTAGCAAAAATAAAAGTCTCATGAATACTTTGTAGAGTCATTAGGTATTTTTTGAAAGCAGGAGAGATGAAACATGAATGAGCAATGCCCTCGCCGGACTCGAACCACAGACCTCTCAAACACGCGGCGAGCGTGCTGACCACTACACCACGAAGGCATGCTAAGAAGGCGGGATTACCTTATATACGCCCCCCTTTTAAAGGGCGACTGGGGATTAGGGGAGGCAATCGCCGAATCCTGGTGGTGGAGAACCATCATCCACCACCCTTTTTAGTTCGGGCGCCACTGTAAAGACATTAGGTATTTTTTCGACGTCAGGATGATGAAAAAATAAGCAATGCCCTCGCCGGGACTCGAACCACGGACCTCTCGAATACGTGCCGAGCCACTACACCACGAAGGCATACTAAGAATGCGGGAGAAATACCTTATAACTTTTATGGGCCCGGGGTATATGTACTATATTTACTTATATGTTTTTATCATCACCATAGAGAAGAAGCATGAGAACACTTTATTATACAAATTCCTGTGCATCAGGGTCTGATGAAGTATTGGAACTTTCATTGCATGCAATTCGTTTCAATTCAGAAACATTTTTAAAGTATGTAACTCTTATGGCAAACACTCAGTGTGAACACTGTTTTCAGAACAACGCTATTTTTCAATGAAGAAAAGGAAATTTTAAGGCATACATATTATGTCATTATCTTACTTATAGAAAATTTGAAAGTTAAATAACAGTTTTTCAAAGATTTTTTTATTTACGTCAAAGTTTTAAAAATAAAAAAAGTTAACGAAATTTTGAAAACGTTTTCAAGGTAAAACGTTTAAGAATGGGCTTATGTATGTAAAATAATACATTTTAAGCAAGTGGGAATCTGTATATGTGCGGATATTTTATTTATGTGAGTATGTTTAATGAATGTGTATGCCAAATTTTTCAAATTTAATTACTTGCATGACCATTATTTGGAATGATCCATAACTCTTTTTGTAAGTCTGTAATACAACAACTATAATAAGCGCAGCAAAAAAAAAACAAAAAAGCATTCAGTACACGAAAAATCTTTTCAACTTTATCTTGCAAAATTTCCTATCAAGTAACAGTAAATTTAGCTGCTAGATGGAATCGCAGTGTTAAATGGAAATTATATAGCTGGGTTACAGTAATATGTAAAGCACGATACGGCAATGAATACAAAGCTTACTGCATCTCAGAATTAGTTAAGTGTGACGCTACAACGGAGATTTCATATGGATATCGAACAGAAGCACTTGCAGACACATCAGCTCTCGCCTGGTAATACCTTCTTATGAACTGGTTGGCCATTCAATACAAAACGAACAACCGGCAGCTATACACAAAACTTGGCTAGATTCTTTACATTCTGATAATTTTTAATTGTATTTGTTATAGTTACTGTAATATAAATTTTCGAAACCCCGCAAGGAATTATAAGTTACACTGTACGTTAAACTAAAAGAATGATTGCTTTGTTAAGGAACCAACAGGAAATTATCTCATTTATTAATTTTAATTTTCAAGAAAGAATAGTGTTTGATGCGTCTTCCGACAGACTGAATATCAATACATATTCAAGGAAAGTAGAAGTATTAATAAAGCTTCCAAACAGGTGAATTTGAAAAAAAAAATACATGCCTTGTTACTTCCTTCTACAAAGTAAAGAAGTATTGCAATTCCAAAAATTTCGATTATCACATTTTAATGAAAATATCCATTCTGACAGCTTTCGAAGCTTTTAGACGATTTTTGTGCATGACATCTGCACGCACGGACAGAATAAAGGACTATTTTTTTCCGAAGCGGATTGTAAAATGGGTATAAAATAAATTCAGAAGGGATATTTTTGTGACGTCTGTACGTAAGTACGTATAACATATCGCAAAACTCAAGAACGATTAGCTAGAAAACGTTAAAATTTTGTAAATGGAACTGTTACAACCTGTAATTGTGTATCTCCCTTTTTTGTTGCAGATGTAATAAAATACGATGGCTGCGCAACGAAATGATTAGCAACCTCAAAATTAACTATTCTAGATTTTATATTCTCCCCCTAAATTCATCTGTTCTCTCAAATTCGAGATCATTCCATGTTACATAACTACTTGAAAATGAAACTGAAACACAAAATTAACCAATCACAGATTAGCTGTACTTATGCATCATACTTAGTATAAATACGCTTCGCAAGCAACTACGTCATTCCTTTTCCTAACTTCTGCCACTGCTAACATCTACGCGCTGCTATTCTTTTCCATCTTTTAAAATTCTTTTCCATCTTTCGTACTTTTAAAATCACTCTAAATAAAAATTGTTGTATTTAACTATGATTGGATAAATATCTACCAAGATGATTTTATATTTGTGAAAATAAAGATTGGTATAGTTTTGGTTGATGCATCAATCTTTCTAACTAAGCAGTAAATTCCCTTCGACTGTTGAAAATTAAAGTACCGCATTCTTTCATCTACGCATTAAAACATAACATATGAATTCCCAACCTCTTACCCGGATCGGTGAGCTCAGTTTTTTATTCTTATATGTTGGTAAAGGGTGCATTTTTTGTTTAAAAGTGATTGAATTATGTTGTTCTTATGTTTCTGTTAAGGTTGTGCCTTTAGTTAATCTGAATGCAGTAGTTGTAGAAATATCAACACTATAAAAGTGTAAGTAGCGCTAAACCTAGTTGTTTACTACATTTGAAAATCTTAGTAGTATAATGAATTAATACAGTCGGTGTGACAACTGTAGTGTCTTTTCGTCCCGTGGAAACGAAAGTTAACGTTTAATGTTGTGCATCGAAAATCTTGTCTGTCTGCACGTTGGCCGAATTTCTTGTTTTTGCGTAGAAACTCTAATTTTAATTGCAATTTTTTAATATAAAAACTTTAGTGCTAATCAAAAAAAATGTGTATAATTTAATACCCCGTGTAAGGAAGTCATAATGTCAACATAAGATTTTTTTTATAAGTAAATGTTTTTATAAGTAAAGTTAAATAAGTTTTTTATAAGTAGTCAAAGAGAAATTTACACTTATTTGGACGAGTAGCTCTAGAATGTGACAAAAAGTAACAAATATATCTATACATTTGCCCGTGTATTTTGAATTTTTACATGTAATTCTTAAAATAATTTAGTAATTATTGGAAACTATGTAGAGACATTAGGTATTTTTTTGGAACAAGAGAGATGAAAAATATGCAATGCCTTCGCCGGGGATCGAACCACGGACCTCTGAAATACCGGCTCAGTGTGCTGACCATTACACCACGAAGGCACGCTAAGAATGTGGGAGATATACCTTATATACTCCCCTTTTTAAAGGGCGACTACGGTTTTAAGGGACCTAGTCGCCAAATCCTGGGTGTGGAGAGTCATCATCCACAACCCTTTTAGTTCGGGCGCCACTGTAGAGACATTAGGTTTATTTCGAAGCAGGAGTCATGAAAAATATGCAAGGCCTTCGCCGGGAATCGAACCACGGACCTCTGAAATACCGGCTCAGTGTGCTGACCATTACACCACGAAGGCACGCTAAGAATGTGGGAGATATACCTTATAACTACACAAGTAGAACAAAGAAAAATAACTTAATTGTGTATATTAATAATTGTGTATTAATGATATATGCTTTCCCAAGTACTTTTGAGTATTTTATAGTCTTGTCCCACACTGTTTATTCAATTTCAATTAGTATTTTGTTATTTGCTGAATGGAATGGTTTGAATCAATGGTATTTTCGTGTGTTTTATAGTCCTATAGCGATCATGGTAAAAACATATTGGGAATAAATAAGATTTCACTAATAAGATGCAGAATGGGTATTTATTCAAAACGCATTATAATTAGAGATTTCACAGATGAATGATAGCAATAAATAATTTTCTACGTTGTGTTTATTTCGACGTAATTTCAAACATGCTCAATTACAAATTTTAAAATATTTTCCTAATTTCCTGTATGTACATTTCCTAGAAGCTACAACGCAGAATAATTGTTATGAGACATTTCACCGGTAGCTAATTTTTTTAAACATTATTCATCAATTTATTGAAATCTAAAAAATCTTAAAGTTTTTTGTTTTCCTTTAATAACAATATTTTTTATTTCTTATTCGTATTTCGTGCCTTTGAAAACTGAAACACAAAATTCTCAGAAACTATGCAATAATTAATTTAAACGAAGAAAACAGCACGAATTTAATTAGCCGTTATTTTTTGCACTAAATATTCTGCTTATCTTTAATTTATCATTCACATAAATTATAATATGGTATTTGTTCAAGGGTCGAAAGATTAATGTTTGGGACAAATGTACAAACAACGTAAATCTAGTGTCATATCAAACTTTTTTTAAATACTGCATATAAATATGCATTTTAACAAACCGCACGACAGATACAATGCCTTTAACTTACAAACTTACAATGCCTTTAACTGAGTAACAGTACGCACATCTTTGTTTTTTATTCAACAAATCCATCTTTGCAACTATCGTCTTCCTTTAGCAACAATAAATTAACAAGAATGGTCGTCAGTATATATCTAAGTTGTTTTCTGTATACAAAAGAGCATGAAAGCTTTTCCAAAGAGTGGTCTGTGGCAAACGCTGGTGGATTGCAGTTCATTTCTCCATTTCCCCAGAAATGTATATCGTAAGAGGAAGACATAAAATGCTTGTTCACGAGGTGGTCTTCTCGTTACATCACGCCTAAGATTTATATAAGCAATAAATTCTGCTAAAAGGTGAATATCGATCGCTGTGGAGGGGCAAATACATTAATCAGCTCGAGTACGCGATAACTCTTCGGTTACAGAAGAATAAGTTGAGAATATCCTGACACTTACTACCGCAACAGAAATTTCCCATTTTCTGCTTATCGCGTAATCTTGATATTTATTTTCAATTTCTCCCTAAAAGACAGAAATTTTAAATGTCCTTCTGACCAATGTTTGATAGAGAATGCCTTGTTAGGCATTTGATTGAATTTGCAGTAACCTTAATCCTCAGATATTATCTATCCTATTCAGAATGGTTTTAGATTTATAAATTCAAAATACTGTGCGTAAGAATCCCGACAATCAGCATGGCAGTTGCTTTCGATGAACATCATATTGACCAAGAAGCCGGATTCTTCTATTCTTTTTATTCTAGACTTTAATGAAAGTATATATATGTCTGGCCAATTTTTGTACAAGTATTCAGAGGTAATACTTTTAATGATATTTTGCGCTTTTATTAGTTCACGATATGGTTGCAAAATGTAGCCTTAAATATTATTTTAAATATTAAATCGCATCCACAGTTTTCAAGAAAGCAGTTGTTGTTACTAGTCTCACTTGTCTGACGATGGTCAGCTCAACCACAAGACATTCATGTGGCAAGGAGTCAAACGAGTTGTTGTTAGCAAGAGCCTTGAGCATCATGTAGGTGACTGCCCGACTATACCTCAGTTCAGCCCTTAATTTTGAGAGAGAATGCCGTAGGTGGGATTTGTCCGAGGATCTGCCGCCCCCTCTTCTCCTACCATCAATCTCTCAAGAAGATTTTGGGCTCGCCGCTTATTTAGAGTGCTCCCATGCCGCACATACACTATACAAACATCCTTACCTTCTCTGAGATTCGAACCAAAGCCCTTCGACACGGCAGTCAAAGTCATTAACCACTATCCAGGTTGGGCGGCAAGAGAGCTGGAATATCATTAAATGCACCTATTCCAAAATCAAGAAAATTGTGTGCTTCAAATTTCAGTTTTAATACCAAAATATTGTCAATTTTCTTTTAATTTCCTGCATTTGGAATTTGATTATAAATTTCTTTTAGCCCGAAAAATCTTTTGTTTTGAAATACGATTTTGCATTGATTCCCTGTAAATGCATTGTTTCACTTTTTATGCGAGTCTTGTTTATTCTGTTTGTTATAGGTTAACAAACTAAGCTAAAAAGCAATACATGCAGTTCTTAAGAATATTTTGTTTTCTTTTTAATATGACTGAGTTGAATAAAAATTATTTAATTCGCGATACAATTAATGAAAAGCATTAAATATTCTGACAGAACTGCGTTATATATTTCACTCTAAACTATATTACGTTACATATTTTTCACTATATATTCAAATATACGGAAGATATATAATTTTCTTATGTTAATCTAAATGTATATTTACCTAGTAGCCTATAAAATGTTTCGTTAAACTGCTTTGGCCATATCTATTAATAATCTGTATTGACAAACCATATTAAACTCTAAAAGAGCCCTTTGGGAGACCTGTAAAATCTGAATCCTTCCAGATTTATATTTAAAGCCAAATTCTAATATATTGTGTTAATTTATGAATTAACACATTATTTATAAACAATGCTTTCGTAATGCTGCTGTTAGAATATTTTAACACAATTTAATTTATTTTCTAATAACAATGCTGCTGTTAGTGCTACTGAAAATAGGTCATGGAGGGTGCTATTACAAGGCGACTGTGTCTCGGACACTCCTCGTGCTACTACTGCGGCTGAGTTTAGATTAATGACTGGACATGACTGCTTCGGTGCTCATTTGTTTTGTTTTAATCTGACTTCCCCACCTTTATGTGCTTTGCGTGATTCTGGACAAGTCATGGACGCTGCTCATCTGGACGTGTGGTCTGCACTTAAGAGTTTGGACTGCACTGTAAAGAAGTATTAGAGAGCTCGTTGCTTAATGACCTGATGGTCAATGGCCAGGCATTTGATAAATAAAAAATAATAAAATTTATGACTTAACAACAACTCATATAACGTGTATATAGTGGTAAATATTTTTAAAAATTATCTTTTTTTACTTTATTGCAGCCTCAAGAACCTGTTGAAGATGAGGATGGGGAGAAACCACTAGACCTCTCTTGGCCAGATACTTGGCATAAACGGTTAAATTACGTTTTGCTAGCACCTATAATATATCCTTTATATTTAACACTTCCTGATACAAGAAAACCAGTAAGTACTACATCTCTTATGACATTTATTACTTTTGTGTCTTTTAGTGGTGATTTCAAAGTGATAAAAAAAGTGCTTTTATAAAAATTTTGAGGTTTATGTTTTAAAATTGAATAAGTCAGAAAAAAATGTTGAATTAATTATAAATTGAGCTTTCAAAAGACGGAAAAGAGGAAAATATTTGATAGCAACTTTTTTAATTAGCAACAATCTTTCACGTATTTTTTAAAATTATTATTTTCCCTTTTTGAATACAAATTTTTCAATTATGTAATTTTTAAAAAAAATTTAGTTTTAACTATGTGGTTCTGTGGTTTATAAGCCAAAAGTAAAATCTTACTGCATTAACTTAAAATCTTAATGCTGAAACGTCAAAATATAGTAAGGGCGAAAAACTATAAACTAATGGCTAAATTTAAAACAAGTAATATAAAGAAAAAATTTTAAAGTCAGTTCATACTTAGGTCAACAAAGAAAACGTTTAAAAGTGCAAAAAAAATTTTTTTAATACAAAAAAATTTACAATTTTTTTTAATTAAATGTTAAAAAATTTCTAATATGTGAAAAAACTGTATTAACATCAAGTGTCATCCATTACAAATTTTTAAAAATGTATTTGAACTTGAGTGGATGAATAAAAGGTATTTTATTAACGATTGAAAATTTGAACAAGATATAGGGAGAGTGTTGAGCTAATTATTAGTAGGAATTAAAAAAAAGAGAAATGAAGTTTACTTTTTTTTATTTTGTTATTACATGATTAAATTTCTAAGCATTTATTAGGCACTGAAGACTCTCTGATAAATTTTAAATATTAATATTCAAATAACATATGTAAATAAACAAAGTTTGAAATAAACTTTTATCTTAAAGAAAGCATATTTTGTTTTTAAATGTCGAATCTTCTCATTATGTCAGCTAATTGCACACTATTGTCAAAGAACAGAAAGAATCATTTTAAAGCTGACATTTATCTTTCCCATTTCACGTTCGCAGATGACGTTTATTGCTGATGGATGCAAGAAAGACTTGTCTAAATAACACCAAATCTAGGTCTGAGGTACTGACACCAAAACGCTTCATTAAGCTCGAGGAAGAACGTACATTTGAAACTGTATAGATAAATGGCGGAAAATGGATTTGTAGAAACACTAGGTTATTTCAAAGCAGGAGACATGAAAAGCAATGCCTTCGCCGGGACTCGAACCTCAGACCTCTCGAATACGCTCCGAGTATCTAACGATTACACCACGAAGGCATGCTAAGAAGGCGGGAGAAATGCCTTATATGCTCTCCCTTTTAAAGGGCGACTGGAGATTAGAGACCCAATCACTAAATGCTGGTGGTTAAGAATCTTCATCCACCATCTTTTTTAGTTCGGGAGCCACTATAGTGACATTAGGATTTTTTTTTCAAGCAGGAGTCATGAAAAATGAGCAATGCTCTCACCCAGACTCGAACCTCGGACCTCTAGTATACGCGCCGAGTCTGCTGACCATTGCACCACGAAGGCATGCTAAGAAGAGGGGCAAATACCTTATAGATTGTACAACGGAATTTGAATAAACATGGACTTAGAGAAGTCTGGCATATTAGATCAGTATACAACTGCTTCCTCTTATTTCTATGATATCAGTATTCGCTCCTAAGACGCTGCTGCTTTGAGCAAAGTAATTTCTATATCACAGTCTCGTGTTATAATTTGTCCTGAATCATTTCAAAGAAAATCATCAAAACATAACATTTTTGAGTAAATTAAAGTATTAAACTGTTTCCGTGATGTTTATAGATTATTTGAAAAGAGAGAAAAATGAATTATTCAGCAACATTTTGTTCTACCACTAATTAAATCTGCGCATAATTCTCTTCATTTGGTCTGGAAATCCTAAAACACTTAGATGTGCACTTTTAAAATTAGCATTTGTATTTCTAAAATTACTTCTGAAGCATTACTAAGTATTTAAAACAGATTTCCGTTCATAGCTGCATAAATTTCCAAAATCTGTTATTTTTGTCTGCTTATATTTTGAAGGGAATACGAACGAAGGGTATGAGTTATATTAAGATTTGTCATTAATAACTGAATATTTTGTAATATTCTTTTCAGTATATTTAAACAGCAAATCTTTTGTGTTTTACTTACATTTCATATTATTCATTGTTTATTCTGCATTTTTACCTTGAAAACCTGAAAACGAACATTTGATTTCCAGAAATTATACACTTAATTATTTCAAGCAAAATTAAAACAAGAATTTGGTATAATTAGGAAAGTAGGATAGTTTTGATTTAAATATAGATAGTCTATGAAATATTAACTCAGACACATATATCTATTAATAAATAACACAATTTTTGTATAATTTTAAATGTAAAAACAATGAACTGTCTAATTTATAGTATAGAACCAGTTTAGAATGTAACTTGTAACAATTCTTTTTAACTTTCTATGATTGTTGATAACACTTACATTTCCTTTAATTAAAAATAAACGAAATTTAAAATTCAGATCTAATGTAATTCAAACATCAAAAGAAATAAAGTCTCGGCGCTTATTTCAATCATTTTGGAAAATATTGAACTAACCTATTTACCTCATAAGGTATTTCTCCCGCCTCCTTCGCATGCCTTCGTTGTGTAGTGGTCAGCCCGCTCGGCCTGTGTTCGAGAGGTCCGTAGTTCAAGTCCCTGCGAGGGCAGTGGTCATTTCTCATCTCTCCTACTTTCAAAAACAAAAAAAATCCTAATAAATCTACAGTGGCTTCTGAACTATAAAAGCTGATGGATGATAATTTTCCAATCCCAGGATTTGGCGAGTGAGTTCCCTAATCCCAGTCGCATTTTAAAAGGGGGAGTATATAACGTATTTCTCCCGCCTTCTTCGCATGCCTTCGGGGTGTAGTGGTCAGCATGCTTAGCGCGTATTCGAAAGGTCCGTGGTTCGAGTCTCGGCGAGGGTAGTGCTCATTTCTTCAGCTCCCTGACATCGAAAATAGCGTAATAAATCATCTACAAGTGGCACCAGAACTCAAAAGAGGGTGGATATGATTCTCCACCACCGGGATTTAGCGATTGAGTTCCCTAATCTCCAGTCGCCCTTTAAAAGGGGGAGCATATGAGGTGTTTCTCCCAGCTTCTTCACGTGCCTTCGTGGTGTAGTGGTGAGCACGCTCGGCGCGTATTTGAGAGGTCCGTGGCTCGAGTACCGGCAAGGGCATTGCACATTTTTCATCTCTCCTCCTTCTAAATAACGTAATGACTCTACAACCTTTTAATGAAATATTACTTATCATCCTTGGAAATCGACCAAAAATAATTTCAATAACAATTTCAATTTTCAAAAATTATTTCAGTCAACCAAAAATAAAACTTAACTCTACAACGCGGAAAAAAAGATAAAATGATGTGTAGTATATATTTATATATTACGAAACACTGCTGTGCTAGCGAGGATGTGTATTCAACTCTTATTAGCACTTATCAAAAATGCTTGAATAAAACTCAGCCGACAGTTTGCACTTTCAGCTTCATATAGGAAATTTGATAGCAGTGGATGAGTTCTTAAATTTTATTAACAAGGCCTTGTACACAGTAATATCAAACAATTATATTTTACAAATATTTCTTCCCGTCCTTTTGATTTGGATTAATTTGCGTCTTCAAGAAAGAATGATCTCACCATGGAAAGAACAGAATAAGACAGTATGACTAAATTTAAGATTGTTAATAAAAAGTACTATAAAACATTGCAGTAAAATTAAGCCCCTGGCTTATCTAAAATATTTGCATTTCGCGGCAAGTAATTTGCTTCTGTATTCAAATACATTCATTCGCAGCAACTGCATCAGATTAGTGATTTCTCGTTTTAAGATGTTATTATTTTTGGCAAAATATTTGCTATTTATTTACTTATTTGTAAAAAGCAATTAATTGAATTTTGAATTTAGTATTTTTTTATTTCATATTTAATCCGCACTGAATTTTGCTTTACCATACATTATATTTCTTAACAGTGACATTTTTTCAGTCTCTACCAAAATCCATAGGTTTCCATTAATATTTGCTATAAATTATAAACTCCACCAAAAATTAATTTTCGAGACATTTTGAAGAACATGCAATATAAACATATGACGTTTTTTGCATGCATTAACAGTTATTAGTTCTATAAAGTAAAAAGGAAGTATTGTAATCGCGAAAAATTTCGTGTACCAATATTTCAACGAAAATATCTATTTTGACCGCTATCGAATGCAATTTAACGATGTTTTTGAGCGACATCCGAGCGTAATGACAGAATAAAGGACTCTTTTCCATAAAAATAATTATAAAACTGATTTAAAATAGATTCTGAAGAGATTTTTTCGTTGTGTCTGTGCGTACGTACGTATGTATGTATTTATCTAGCATAACTCAAAAAGGAGTAGCCTATCGACCGCACCAAAAGTATATAAATATATGTGTATATATATATCCACTCTGTAACTCGACTCAGCTCAGTTTCTTTATTCTTATAAGCTTGTAAATTGTGCATTTTTTTTTTTTTTTTTTTTT
>KK115271.1:745534-796790 GCA_000611955.2 Stegodyphus mimosarum | reverse complement strand
TGCGGCTAATGCGGCTAAGCCTAATTTTTGGTTATGACAGCGGCCATATTTGTTTACATTTGCAGCTTAGCAGAATAGTGGATTTGTTGCCAATTTAAAGAAACTAAGCTTCGCAACAACAAAGTAACGTCTTCTTTTATTATTGCGAATTAAATTATGCTTGGTTCATTCTGGAATTATCATTTAAATTATTAGCTGGTTTTTGCGTACTTGTAATTTTAATTACAAAAATTGTTTTTTTTAATTGTTTTAACTGTACTTGGTGTTTTATGGTTTTCTATATTTTTCAATTTTTAATGAAAATATTTTGAATTTTTACGTATTTTTGCCTTACCGCGAAATGAGAACTGAATTAATTAGTAGCGCATGCGCATTAGGTAAGCGGTGCTGAATGGTCTGTGAAAAACTGTTTCTGTTTTATTTATTTAATTTCTTTTATACATCGTTTTAGATTTATTATAGTATTTGAATAGAACTTGAGGTAATTCTTCAGATGCTATAATTTTTGCTCACTCTGAGTTGTAAAATGAATGAGATGTAACGCTGCTAAGTGAACCTAGCGCCGAAGTGTGGCTACGGTAAATAGATATAGTGAACTTTAAAGAGTGTATTTATTCTATTGTGGTTTATGCGCTATCGACGAAGTAGATTTAATTCAAAATTTGTTAACGGTTAATTCATATGTTTAAATGAAATGCAGGAAAATCACGTGTAATTTAGTATTCCGTACAAGGAAGTCATGTGGTGTACACATCAGATTTTGTTTTCTATATAACTATGTGAATTAGTTATGATAGAACACTGACTTGATACTTAATTTCCATTGATGTTCCTTCCTAAGACATTTATATTAATTTTTATAATTCTTGCACTTTAATAAATTCTTAATTAAGTCTTTAATAAATTCTTTGAAGAAACAATTTCTCTGTTAGGGTTTGAAATAAAAAAGGATATGTCTTGTTTCAGGAAAAAAGGAAATACTTCTATATTTCTTTTCTCGGAAGCATATTCTGGATTGCCATCTTTTCGTATCTTATGGTCTGGTGGGCATCTCTTGTGGGTGAAACTGCGACAATCCCCAATGAAGTAAGCTCTTTATGTATATCTTGAGTACAAACTAAAATTATTCACTCTTCATAAGTTTTGCATCTACTTTTTCCTAAATTTATGTTGATAGCATTTTGTATTAAATTATTTTAGTATCTAATCAGATGGGCAAATATAGTTTTAATGGAAATATTTTGAATTGTTTCTGGAGCACAAATACGTCTCTGCCGTTTGGAAAAAAATGGCGATACCAGTAAGGTATAGGTAAATTCCTGGTGTAAATTTCTGGTGGTATATCGTATGGTTCGATATCTGCCAACAACATAACCTTGAAATATCAGCGATTTTGTAACAGCATCATACATTTTTTTGTCCGAAAATGGCGAGTTTTGAGATGAATGAGCGCCATTTTGGGGGAACGTTTGCTTTACTTCTTTAATTTGAAGAAATCTGCAGCTGAGGCGTGTCGATTGCTTGAAGACGCATATGGTAAGGCTGCCTTAACGTTGTCGTGAGAACGTTGTCGCGAGTGGTTTCAAAAGTTTAAGAACGGTGAATTTGACGTCGAAGACAAATAGCGGAGCGGAAGGATGTAAGTGTACGAACACGCGGAAATTGAATGCATTATTGCATGAAGATTCGTGTTAAACGCAAGTAGAACTTGCACTTACATTAAGAGTCACTCAACAAGCAATTTCACATCGTTTAAAACTATTGGAAATGATTCGAAAGCAAGGAAATTGGGTTCTGTACGAACTGAAGCCCAGAAACATTGAACGCCGATCTTTTACAGGTGAAATACTGCTCGCCAGGCATAAACGAAAGGGTTATTTTGCATTGTAGAGTCATTAGTGAGGAAAGGTAGATCCACTACGACACCCCAAAGAAGACGAAATCATGGGAACCACCTGGCCATGTTTCAACATCGACAAGCCAAGCCGAATGTTCATGGAAAAAAATCATGTTGATTATTACTGGGGCTGTCTACCGAACACAACTGATAAGATTGAGCCAAGCAGTCAATGAAAAATGCGCCCATTATTGCTCCAGACATGACAACATTATTCTCCTGCATAATACTACTCACCCACATGTTGCAGCGCTGGTGAAAACCTACTCGGAAACAGTCAAATGAGAAGACTTCTTCCTTCCGCTGTATTCTTCTAATTATTACTTGTTTCGATTGATGACTCATGGTCTGTCCAAGCAGCCCTTCACATCATTGAAGATACCAAAAATAGGGTTAATTTGTGGATAGCTTCGAAAGATAAAGGGTTGTTCCGAGGCGGTATAAGTATGCTGCCAGAAAGACTAGAAAATGTAGTGGCTAGCTATAGACAATACTTTCAATAAAACATAATATAGCATAATTGTTCTTTCATAACAAATGCCTCATTTTTATTAAAAACAGCGGAGACTTATTTGTACTTAATATTGTTTCATATTCACGTATTTTAAATAATACTGAGCACCACTGAACTGCCATCCCAATCCCAAGCAATGGTTAGCGGATTTCAGTTTTCTATTACTCACACATAGTGAATAGGAAGTTATGTAATGTGACATAAAAATACGGTACAACTAATCTTTCAGTGGTTTTACTGGCAATAATGTAATATAGTTTGATAGGTAATGCTTCTCTGTGAAAAGTCTCGTAAAAAATAACTAAAATGAAATGTAAATTTCAACATTTGCCTGTAATTTATAATTTGCTGCTCTTAAATTGTTTTTATAAGCTTCAGATGATACGAACATTAATTAATTTATATTGTTTTTCTTTCTGCTGTGTAAACGGCTAACTCTCAATATAACTTCACAGAGAAATTCAGCTTAAAAATCTATATCTAAGCGTTTCTCAACCAGAGCTCACGAGATAAAATTATATTTCGGCGGTCCGTAATACAAACTAAAAGGCTCGTGATAAAATAATATTAATAAATAATTTAATAATAACGATAAAATAAAATAGCATAGAAAATTCCAGAAATTTACTGTTCGAAAATATTTGTATCTTTTGAGACTTCAGTTAACGTTAAAAAAAGGCTGTCCGTGGGACATTTTCGTGAGAAAAACTTATTATATAAATAAAAAACAATCTAGAAACAGTCAGAAATAGTCTTTACTTCTATGGTGAATAATCGGTATCGTTGTGGTGAAATTTATGGTTCCTGTTTTTTGAACGTTACTGTTCTAGTGAGCTATTTTTCCATAAGTACTTACAAGCAGTGGCGACTCCTGGAGTGAGCATATCTACAGCTGATCCCTTCCTGCAAAAAAAATAATAATGCTTCTCAGTTTGATTTATTTTGGGTAACATAAACTAGTATCAAACTCCTAACAGACTTTAAACAAATTATCGCTATGTCTAGATGGAAATAAAGAGTCTCGAGAAGCTGTAATAAATCTTTTTATTAATCAGAATTGTGGACGACACTTGCTTACAAATCAGTCAACCACATGTGGTGAAGTAACTTAAGGTAACAAGTTAAAATTTTAAATTACGTTAGCTGTCAGAGACTGCACAATTCAATTTAACGCGACGCTGGAGCCGAAGACTACACTTTTATAATAGCCTTCACTTAAATACACACAAGTTATTTTCAATCTGATAGTAAAATGAAAGGGAGAAGTCACAGAAGATATAATCATAAACAGCTGGTTAATTTAAACACTAATTCTTACAAAACTGTGAGTTTTTTATAGTCAACCTTCGATGCTTAAAGTTGAAAATAATTGCACAAACAGTAAGTATTAAGATTCCTTTCGCAAAATTTGAACGAGATATTAATATGTTAATGTGAAACTATCAACCACAAGTATCTCACTAATATGACCTACCCATTTCACGGGTCCTATTCAATAGCCTTATGGATAAATTTGTATATGTTGTTAAAAATAATTTATTTATTTATTAGCGCAAAGGGGCGTTAGACCCAAAGGACTATTACTCTTAAAACGGCATTTTGCGTCGTTTTACTCTCTGCGTTAGTTCACTTTTCAAACTGTTTCTACCAAATATTATCGCCATGTATTATATTTAAAGAAACTAAATAATGAAAAATCTGCATGAATGCATGAGTGTTTCTCGCATTGGGAGAAAACAACGGCACTTAGAGTTATCAAATTTTGAATAACGTTGCCCACCAACCGAACATGGGCACTTGGCAGCCCGAATTTTGAATTTCGAGTTTGGTTTATTATCTGTTTCAAATTTTATAAAACTTGAATGAATTTTGGATTAAGAAACTCAACTATTTTAAAGCGAGCAGTCGCAAACACTGTACGGAAAAAATTTTTTATCTCCAGCGCGCGAGACTGTGTGTCAGAAATTTTAAAGATATGCTGTTTTTTAAATAGCTAGTGATATTGCTGTTGAATTGAATTTTTTATAGTTTAAGTGCGAAGAACGTGACGTTTAATAAATAAAGGTAACACACAAAACGTTAAATAAGCGCCCTTTTAAGCGTAATATAAAATATGAACTCTTTCAGATTTTCTTTTTTTACTGATTATATTTGATTTATTATTTATGGTTTTTAGTCACTTTTTATTTTTTTATATTTAAGATATATATTGAAACATTTTCTAATAATTCTATTTTAATAACCTACAAAAACTGCTTACTTTTCGTATGCTGCAAATAAATATTTCATTTCGGAATATTACATATGCGTACATGGGAAGCACTTATAGTTAGGACTCAGGGTTTTGCAAGATTGGGAACTCTTCTCTATCTAATATAGTTTGCAACGGCTATCTATATATTTTTGCAACGACCCTAAAAAAAGAGTATACATATACATAAATGCATCTTGAAATATTTCGAAGAAATTAAGGAAGTGTATTAGAAAGATATAAAGTAACAGAGCCATTTTGATACTGTAATCCAGAAAATACCTTTTTTTTATGGCAGTTTTGCCAAATTTGGCTTTCGAAGCCAAGTACTAATTCAGTTGGAGAATTAAAGTCCGGTCCGTTTTGTAAACAATGTGCAAATTAGCTGCTGTAATTTCGGACGCTACTTTGAAAGTCTGTTTAAAGTACATATTATTCACTTACTTCCATACCTAAAGCATATAGCCCCTCTTTAAGAAATCGATAGAAGCAGATGTCGCATTAGAGATTACTTGGTTGGTCCCTAATGCGACATTTGGGACCAGCATTTCAAAAGAGGCTGGTTTTAATTAAAGTCATCTGAAGAGATGTCGGAGAAATGAGATGCTTGGTTTCTTCATTATGCCTTGAAACGACCACTTTCAAGTTCGAATTAATAACTACTATGATAACAATTAAAACAATTAATGCTATGTATATATTTTCTCTAACTTTATCAGATTTTAAATCAGTATCCGGAAAGGTGCATATTATTTATTCTAATATTGTAAAAGGAAGTAATTCTCATTTCTATAAATTGTTGACCGTTTAAATTGGTAAGGTAGCGATTTCAGTTCATTGGTCCCGAAGTCGTTAAATTTTAGTTCCAAAATTCAAAGAAACTCATTCCTTGCTGTCATCTTCTTATCCTTAACCTCATCAGTTTGGTATTACTCATTTTCTATCTGGCTGCAAAAGCATTGAACCTCAACAAAACATTTTAGTGCTAGTCACCGTATAACCTGTTTCTAGTACTAGTCTAAAATATAAAAAATTCGACATTTAAAAAAAACTTTCAAAATTACTTCATGTCACAGACAATTCTTACGTCATTAAAAAATCAAACACGTATGCAATTACGTAATGCAATATGCAATAAAGTATTTTAAATAATAGCTTTTATTATCCTAACTAATATTATAAATTCGAATGTGAGTTTGTTTGTTTACCTATCATCATGAAATTTTCAAGAAATATTTTTGGTATATTAAAAAAGGAGCCGCCCAGACGGTATAGTCGTTAGGGGAGCCGGCTACGATACCAAAGAGCCTGGGTACGAATCCAGGAGAAGACATGGCTGTAATTGTCTGTCCGTTCATAAGGATAAGGAACGGAGGACGTGGGCACTATACCTCTACCATACGGTTAATTAGTATAGCACCACGTCCACCATGATCCAGATTTGTATGATATGCCTAATAAGTAAAATTAATACAAAAGATGTAGTAAGGCTGCTTGATACAATAAGTAAATACATATGGATATACTATAGAATATTATAACAGATTATATGTATTAGGTAATGAAGTATAGTTGTGCAGAAATCATATATGCCGATTCGTATTTAGCTTATATGCAGAATAAAGTCCTATGATGGTTGGCATAAGTCCAAGTTTAAAGAAGAGAGCTTATCAATGATACGCACTAATGTGCGAGTTAAATGGCGTTGCTTTATCAAGAATTTGGAAAAGGCTTGTCGTTTGGTGCTGGGAAAAGGAATGTGCAGTTCTTCTGTCAAAGGACAAGTTGTGACGTAATGATAGGGTGTACCGACCTTCCCGCAGCTACATATATCAGTGATGCCGGGTCTTGCATAATATTGAGGAAAAGGCCCATGTCCGGTAATGTAGCGAACTAAAGATGGAGAAGAAATGTTTCTTTCTGTGTTGACGTACGAGAGATGGTAGTACGTGCGTCTGCCGGTAAGGCTATTGTCCCATTCTTTTTGCCATTGACTTAAGACCTGGAGCTTCTTGAGATGCGATATAGGCCACTGTATGTTTATTTGTACGTCAGTATGTCCGGAGGCTGCATCTTTAGCTAAACGATCAGCAGTTTCATTTCCTAATAGGCCAGCATGAGCTTTAACCCACTGTAATTTGATTTGATGTGGCATTTGCTCTCGTAAATCTCTTTGAATGCCTTGTATTAGGGGTGAAGAATGTTCAGGATTACCTACAGCAAGTAGAGAGGATTGGCTATCTGTCTTAACAGTTGCTGCGGAAATGTGCTGATCAGTGAGATAGCGAATTGCTTCAGAAATGGCAAACACTTCTGCCTGAAAAACGAAGTTTTGTGGTCTTAACTGTCCTCTCCACTGGTGTATAACCGTATTGTTCTGAAAAACGACATAAGCTGCGCCGGTGTTGTCATCTATTTTAGAGCCGTCACTGTAGATTTCCGTCTCTGAATTGGAAGTAGTCGAGACCGCTTTCATTTGAATCTGTCCCTACATAGGAGGCAAAGGTGGCCCACTTATTAGGTGCCTTCATAATAAAGTGGCCACCGCTTCTGGCCTTACTAGTGGCGAAGCCGAAGTCGGCTGAGTGCCCGCCATTGGAAAAAAAATATTAGAAAAGGTTATAGGCTATAAAATGTAACTTCTCTGTTGAAATTTAAACTATATAATGGGTTTTATAACTTAAAATGATTGTCGTTGTATAAACATTAAATGTTGAAAGTTTCATAACGGTAAATTAAACGACGTAAAAGTTTGTCTGCGCGCGCAATTGCGGGGCTTATACCACGCAAACATAAAATGTTTGATCTTTTGAACACTTTAAACTTTTTGAAATTTTTGTAATGAAAATTATTTATTTTTGTAGTGAGATATCTTAATAAAGCATGTTTTTCAGTTTTTTAAATTACATTTTATTTTAGAATTTTTTACTAAAACCAAAAAAACATAAGCAATGTTAACATTAATGCAAATTAATTAAAAACATAAGCAATGTTAACATTCAAACATTGCAATATTTGATATATCCAAATCGGATTTTAAAAATTATGCAGAATAGCGTCTTAGCGACATCAATATGGATTTCTTTTTATCTCAATGAAGAAGGGCAGTATTTACTGAAATTTTACGCTGAATGTATTTTTAACTTCAAAAATAAATAATCGTAACAAAAATTTTATCCTGATTATCCTGGTCAGGCAATAATAAAAAAATCAAATTATTTTGATTTTTTTTCAATAGTCTTTGAAACGTATTTAAGGACATCAACGCGAGCGAAGACACGGGTAAAAGCTAGTTGAAATAAAATAAAGATTTAAATTATTAGTTAAGTATGTTTGTTGCTTTTTAAATAACTACTGATTCATTAAACTAACAATATTTTGATGTCTTACCCAATGGCAGCACGATTAGCTATTTGCGAAATAAACTGAAGATCTTGTGTTTCATCTTCTGGAAACACTCGACAATTCGACTGGACAGTCTAGAATTTTGGAAAGTTTCCTCAAAAAAACATTTCTATCCTAAAGATCTGATACATCTTGTATTGGCAGCACTTGTCAAACCGCGTAAATAATAAAAGCCCGGGTGTCGTAATGTAACGTAAAGAGGCTCAAGTATGAAAACAATAACTGCAGAAGTTTTAGATTAACAATGTTATTGTTTTGCCATTACGAAGCAAATAAAGAAAATCTTTACAAATTTATAAATTTTTACCTTACGATTCTTAAGATAAATTCGCGTACTTTTGCACTTGTCTAATTATTAACCAGCGTTTCTAAACAGAAACAATTCTGTATTTTTAAATGTATGACATTTCTATTTTCAGTTCCTGTATGAGCCATATCTATAAAATAATATGAGTTCATTATCTATAAAACATTATTTGGTTTGGTTTATTTTGACAAAGAAATCAAGGGCTATCTGCCTCAAAGAAGGGATGCCTTCCTGAAGAACTTTCTAAGGAATACTGGCTACTATACAAGTTAAATATGAAGAAGACTACGAAAGCGCACATACAACCAGCCCGTTCGCCGGGACTGGAGCCACCTACCGAAATACCAGTGTTCAGTGATTTTACCGCTCGGCGGTTAGCGGTTCTGTAAATAATGCAGAACTGGCACTTGTAAATAAATAAATACACAGTCCAGTCACATTAATGTGACCACCACGTACTTTCCATGTCAGAGTTAAATAACCAATCACAGAAGGCAGGTGGCAGCACAGTGCAGTTGAGCGTATATAAAGGGTGTGTGAGGGCTTCGGAAAACATTTCAATCGTTGGCGTAATGCAGAAACGAAGCGATTTATCCGACTTCCAAAAGGGCATGATCATTGGCTTTCGGGCCAAGGGTGGAAGCATTTCCGAAACGGCTGAGTTTGTGAACTGTTCGCGTGCCGCCGTGGTAAAAGTGTACCGTGCATGGCAAAATGGGACTGTCCAAAATCAGCGACGTGGCAAATGTGGTGCACCACGGGCCATAGATGACAGAGGCGAACGACGGTTGCGGAGATGCGTTCGGGCAGATAGACGGGCTACCGTTGAGCAACTGACCACCAAAATGAACCAAGGGGCTACCAAAAGTGTCTCCCAAAGTACTATTCAGCGAACATTGCTGCGTCTGGGCCTCCGAAGCAGACGCCTGGTTCGTGCACCTATGCTGACTGCTGTTCATCGACGGCGAAGGCTAGAATTTGCACGCCAGTACAGCAGCTGGACGTCCACTGAGTGGCGACAGGTTGCGTTTTCGGATGAATCGCGTTTTATGCTCCATCGGACAGATGGACGTTGGCGTATAAGGCGTGAAACCTCTGAAAGGAACCACCCTGCAACCATTGCCGGAACGGTCCAAGCTGGAGGCGGGAGCATTATGGTCTGGGGAATGTTTTCCTGGCATTCTCTAGGTTCACTGATCATTGTGGAAGGCACAATGGATCAATACAAGTACGCATCTGTCCTTGCGGACCATGTTCACCCCTACATGCGCATTGTTTTTCCTCAGGATGATGGCATCTTCCAGCAGGACAATGCGAGGTGCCATACAGCTGCCAGTGTACGTGCGTGGTTCGAAGAGCACCAGGATGAGTTTACCGTCCTCCCCTGGCCAGCAAACTCACCTGACTTAAACCCAATCGAGCATCTGTGGGACCATCTCGATCGAGTTGTTCGCGCCATGGATCCTCAACCGCGTAATCTAGCGCAGCTGGCCACGGCATTAGAGTCGGCATGGCTCAACATCCAAGAGAACACCTTCAGGGACCTATGTGACTCTCTTCCTGCACGTCTCGCAGCAGTCCGCTCTGCGAAAGGTGGTTATTCTGGCTTTTGACAGATGGTCACATTAATGTGAGTGGACTGTGTATGAAACTCAACTCAATCATATAATTAAAATCATAGAAAAAATTAATTACCTAAAGTAAAGTTTAAATTTTTAATTAATGATAAAGCACATGACTTAGTTTCCTATAAAATGTCAGTCTCAGATTGTTGGGGAGTATCTAATGAGATGGTAGAATCCCTTGTAAACGGCAGCGAGGAAACCACAACGTTTCTGGATAAGACTTTTTTGCGGATAAATGAATGTATATTTCTAGCCCTTACTTGCAATGTTTATGATCTACCTTCTAAAATTAAGCAAATAACATTGAAAATCATGCATATTATTTAAAACACAGAATATGATTTTATACTTTAGGAAAACAAAAGTAAACATTTATAACTGGAATATTTATTATCTCTTGAAGATTATGAATTTCTTAGCATGATGGCATATAACTTCAAATATCTGCTTGCTTATAAGATTGTTGGCGCAGTTTTAAAAATTCACTGTGTATGTAATGAAGATTCATAACATCATGTACGGACATAGACGAACATTTCTCGGGAAATCTTATAAAAGTCTGTAATCCTTAGTTTCCTTCCATGCAGAGCAAGAAAGTCTGCATGTCGTATCTACCTTCATGCCTCTTTCTCCTCATCATCATCTTATTCCTTTCTCAGTACATGTCCGATTATTTCTTCTTCATCTTCAGAGAGTGCAATGGGAACAACCTTGTCTACATTCATGCAAGCTTGCACTTCCTCCTCACAAATACAATTCTTCTCCAAATATATAAGTAAAAGCAAGATGTTTGACACGAGCGCCAGACTTGTTTTAAAAATAAAAATATTTTTCTCACTCAATTCATCATCTACAAACGCAATCATAGTCACAAGTTACATCAACAGCGGCAGAAATTAATGTTCTTTATATCCTTCTAGGAAAGAGGCAAAGTAAATAGGGCACATTTTAATGTAAATTGTTTCCAGAAATCGTGAAGATTACTTTCAAAATTCACAAATGGCGCACAAAAAGACATCGGTAATTCATATTTATACTCCGGATAATTCCTAGTAATGTGATACATTCAGAAACCTAACACATATTTATTCAACATTCACGTCTTTAGATAGTTTTCCTAATACATACTTATCTTCTACATTTCGGATTTAAAACTAGATTATAAAAAAGGGTATTATTTTGATATTGCTGGCTAACGGGTTTGCCATTTGCGAAAGAATTTACTGTACTTGTATTACATGGATTTTAAGACTTAAAACACTCTGCGCAGCAGTTCATTAGCCGCCCACCAAAGGCCAAAGTGCATGAAAGTGATGAATTCTAGTAGTTTTACTCAGGTTTGATTCCTAGTGAGAGTGGGTACTTACGTGAAGTATTTCACATGTGTAATGTGAATGACAGCAAGACTTCCTTAAAATATTCTGCTTTAAATCGTTCTTTTTGGTCTAAAGGGGCTTTGTGCCTGAGGGACTATTGTTTTCATTTTGCGATTTTGCCTAGAATCTGAATGTCCGTATCACTTTTCAAATTGTTGCCACCAAATATTATCGCTCTGTATTATATTTGTAGAAATTAAATAATGAAGAATCTGCATAAATATATGTATGTTTGGCGCATCGTAATAAAACAACGGTACCTAGAGCCATCCAATTTTCAATTACGAAATCCTACTGCGAATATGGGCATGTTAAAGCCCAAATTTGAAATTTGTTTTATTATCGATTTCATATTTTGTAAAACTTTAACGAATTTTTGATTAACAAACTCAAGGATTTCAAAGCGAGCAATGGTAACGTTGTACAGAAAAAACATTTTCATCTCCAACGCGTGAGAGTGAGTATCGAAAATTCTAAAAATATGCTCAATTTAAAATTATTTTGCGATATTGCTGTTGAACTGAATTTTATAATTTAGGTGCGAAGAACATGATATTTAATAAATAAAGGTTACACATAAAATGTTTAAAAAAACGCTGCTTTGTACGCAAGTTAAAATCTGAAACCTTTCAGATTTTCTTTTTTTTTCTTTTCTTTTATTTTATTTTTGTCAGGTAGCTCTCGTGCTTTCTCTTGTTAAATAAAAAAATCAATCAAAGTGCATTTCGTTCAATTCTCCATATTGAGACTGCATATGATATAAATTCATCACGCTGGCTTTCCTTTGCGTATTTATGTGCCAAAAACGCTCACCAATTTTGAACTTAAATAATTTTCTTGCATCAATAATTAAACTGTCATTAAATCAGATACTTATTTTTATTGTTTAAAAAGGTTTCTAATAATTAAAATTAATTGGCATAATAATATTATATAAACGAATTTTAATTACTTAAAAAATTAATCTCTTTTTCTTGGTTTATCTTCACAGGTTATGGGTTTAACATTCCTTGCAGCCGGTACAAGCATTCCGGATCTCATAACCAGTGTATTAGTGGCCCGCAAAGGATTCGGTGACATGGCTGTATCCAGTTCTGTTGGAAGCAACATCTTTGATGTGGCTGTTGGGTAGGTTTTTATTAAATTAAAAACCAAATGTCTGCAATGGAAATGCAAGTAGATTTTATGCATGGTGTTAACATTCTATTTACATGATCTCTAATGGGCAAAAAGAAAAGCTCATAGAACTATGTTTTGTTCCATCTTTATGCAACGAGTAATGCATTTATTTAAAGCTTATCTGAGAAAAATTATGAAACCTACAGTATGTATTTTGAAGGCAGCACATTTTCATAAGTTATACTATTTGTTTTGTACCAGATTTTCTTCAGGAAAACACCATTGTTCATATACATAGTATTTTCTTAAGGAAAATGCCATGTATATCAACAATGGTATTTTCCGTAAGAAAACGGCCTTACTTTTCCATTTTGTAACTTATAATTGAAAATTTTAAAATTGTGTATCTTCCGTGTATATTTCTTTGTGCAGATTAAAAGTTAAACTTTCAGTGAATTCTTGCGCAAATCAGGAAAATTTATAGAGTTAGAACCACCTGCATTAGTGAAAGACAGGAATCTTGGAACCGAAATAAATCTATATGCAACAAAACTGTATTAGAATTTTTCTGTTGCAATATTTCTATAATTAAAAAAATTAAAGTTCCAACTACGCCATATAATGTTCTAATGTTTATTTAAAAAAATTCTAATGTTTATTTAAGCATTTTAATGCACCTTTAAGAAATAAAATTTTAATGAGTCCCACAAACTTCAGTTTTAATTTTTCAGAGAAATAATTCTGTAAAACTTTAAGCAGGAACTTTCTTATGTTTTTAGACAAAAATAAGTGCACATTTCTTATGTTTTTAGACAAAAATAAGCACACATTTATATATACCATTCTTGAATATACAGTAAAAATACACTCAAGTGAAACTTAACAGGAACTGTAGATGAAAATGACATGCATTCAGTGATTTCAATAACTGTCATTTCACAGCTTTTCAGTCAATATATTGTCAATGTCTCATTATTCAGAAATAAATATATATTCCACATTGTAAACAAGTAATCTCAGTAGTCTGAAGTGGCATTGAAATCAATACATCAGATTAATACTTAATACACCACCTGAAGTGGTGTACTAAGAAAAAGCTGGTACATAATGTACCAGATTTCATAGGACCAAAGGAGTGTAGAAAAAGACTGTGGAAAAGGAATATTTTGCAAGCAATGCACGTCATACTTTATGCAGAAGTTTCTATAACTGCGTTGAATTCGGAGGTGCAGGACTTTTATGTTTCATGTATCCCATATAAGCTTGAAAAAATTGAGATCGGATGACTTCAAAGAACTCTAAGCTCAAATAAGTGTTTGTGTAACCATAATGGGGTGCCTATAGATTTTTGTGACTGTGCATTGTCCTATTAGAAGAGAGTAAGATAACCAGAATGATTATAGGACATTCATAAAAAGAATGCGTAAACTGCGAAAAAAATGGAACAGTTCTATATCTCCCGTTCTACTGGGCCTATTGTCGATATTCAAATTGCATTTTTCATATCTCGAAATTGCATTTTTCATGTCGTGACTTAGTATATATATTAAATTTAAGCATTGTTCTAACATAGGTATTTTGACACAAAATCGGACTTTTTCTGAAATGCCATGCCAATTGTTTTCCATAGTTCGATTCTACGACTCAAATTATGCTTAAATACAAAATTCTTTAAATTTTGGTGCGAAATTTACAGAGAAATTTAAAAATTTATCTTGGCGCATGTTTTTCCGTTTGCATCAAGAATAATTCACTTGGCGAACTTCTTAATTTATAGCAACCTATGTTCTTTTCCTTTTTTTTTTCATTGTACACGAGCTGAAAAAAGGCCATGTTCATTACTTTCAAATAATTTTAACAAAGCACGTAAAACACCTTTGGCGTTATTATCGCTTGAAACAAATATGCGAAATTTCAAAACGCGCCAATATGTAAATTCACGTACATATTAGGAAATTTTGAATTTTTTGCAGGTAAGCCTAGAAATACCATCTACTTTAAGATGATGTCAAAAATTTTATATGTTATAATAAAAAGTGTTTTCAAAAAATTTATACAAAATATTTAAAAATACAAATTTTTAAAATAAATCATATAAAATTGCGAATTATATTTGAATTAAGGCTAAATTTCGCATTCTGTAAGAACGAATGAAGTAAGTTT
This sequence comes from Stegodyphus mimosarum, assembly GCA_000611955.2. Taxonomy (NCBI): domain Eukaryota; kingdom Metazoa; phylum Arthropoda; class Arachnida; order Araneae; family Eresidae; genus Stegodyphus; species Stegodyphus mimosarum. The sequence continues at coordinate 782,133 of KK115271.1, read as the reverse complement.
AATGAAGAAGGAGATACTAATAAATATATATCAAGCTCAATTAACATTGAGGAGCTAAAATTTTCAGAGCTACTTTCTTAAAACTGGTGCGATTTTTACAAAACTTGGCAGTTTAGCGTAATTTGAGTCGTAGAATCGAAATATGGAAAAATACTGGCATGTCGTTTCAGAAAATGTCCGATTTTGTGTCAAAATACCTATATTAGAACAATGCTATATATAAATATGATACATATCCTAAGTCACGAGGCATGAAAAACACAAGCTGATTTCGTCAGTCGGCGGCCCAGTAGAAAGGGAGATATAGAACTGGTTTTTTTTAGTCCAAAGGGGCTTTGTCCCTGAAGGACTATTGATTTCGTTTTGCGATTTTGCATCGGAAGCATTAAATGTCGGTTCACTTTTCAAACTGTTGCCACCACATATTGCAGCCCTATGTTATATTTAAAGAAATTAAATAATGAAGAATGTGCATAAATGTATGTATGCGTCTCGCATTGTGATTAAACGACGGTACCTAGAGGCATCGAATTTTGAACGACGTAATCCTGCTGCGAATATGAGCGCCTGGAAGCCCAAATTTGAAATTTGGGATTTGTTTTATTATCGATTTCATATTTTGTAAAACTTCAACGAATTTTTGATTAACAAACACAAGTATTTCAAAGCGAACAATGGCAACGTTGTACAGAAAAATCATTTTTATCTCCAGCATGTGAGATTGTGTATCGGAAATTCTAGAGATATGCTCAGTTTAAAATTATTTTGTGATATTGCTGTTGAACTGAATTTTATGGTTTAAGTGAGAAGAGCATAATCTCTACATATAATATTTAATAAATAAAGGTAACACACAAAATGTTAAAAAAAGTCGACGTAATTTAAAATCTGAAACCTTTCAGACTTTTTTTTCTTTTCGCAGTGTACATAGAATTATTACATCACAGACCTAATCAGAGGTTCAAATAAATTCTTGCTAATTATGTCTTTTATCGTCACGAAGCTGCCAAAGTTTGAACAAAAGACTGTTAGAATACATGGATTTGCAAATTTTTTTAATACACTGCCCAGAAACAATTGGGGACGCGACACATCGGACCAAGCTTTTGATTCCCAATTGTTAAATCTTCATTGTCCTAATCGCTAAGCACAGATGATAACTTTGTCGCGCATAGCATGAAACTTGATAAAACACATAGCTTGAAAGGTAGTGCATTCTTCAAGATTACTTTTATTGGGTACTGATTGTATATGGTGAAGTCCATGCAGAGAAACGGAGGTTCCTCAACCATCGCGAATAATTTTGTTTCAAAGAAATTAAACTTAAAAGACGTAAAATCCTCCGAAATATCTTGATCATCTTAGGTGAAGATAGCATAGAAAAACGATGCCATCTTTTGATGTAGGAAAGAAAATAATGTAAGAATGATAATCTTTAAATCAAGAAGGAGGAAAGCAAGAAGTACGGTAAGAATGGCAATGTTTAAATACAGAAGCGTAAAGAAGAATGCAAGAAAGACATTTTTCTCGATTACCAAAATTTTAATGGTAAAATCTCTTAAATTTGCATTAAATGCTCGATTTTTGAAAATTAATATACGTTTTATGATGAGGATGAAATTTTACTACCTCAAAAAAAGGAAGTAAGTAGGCTTTTTACGATAAAAAAAAATGACCGTGTAAACAAATGTTTATTTTATAAGAAAACGCATCCAGGACAAAACCATTTGCGTCAAAAATTTTCACTTAATATTGAAGAAAATTTCTCATTCGTGAAACATGTTATTAAATTTCTACCATCGTTGAGTATTTATACGACACACATATTTTTCAATGCAACAATGAAATTGATAATGTTTCGCTTGTAACTTTAAGGTAATTTCTTACGCTCAGAGTATCTATTGCTTAAACGAAAATGATAAAATATTCGTTAAACTCAAGAGATAAAGCATATATTATAATTAGCCCAAAGGAGCGTTAGCTCAACAGGTAAAGGTAAAGGTAAAAGTATGGGGGGCACTAGCAATGTACCATAGGTCAACTGGTAATGCCTTCCCATACTAACTCTTTAAAAAAAAGGGGGGTGGGGGACTGCAAGTTTTATAAGAATTTAAATAGACTGGAGTTTTCTAAAAGGTCTAGAGTTTGCCTATTATGGTACATCGTGCAATCCCACAGTACGCCCCGCATCCAGTATTTATTAAAAATATTGATGTAGGGCATAAGTAGATTACAAAATAGTCTGAATACAATTTGAGGTTCACAAAATAAATTGAGCATATGATTTGGTGCAACAAAAATAGGAGATAAATATAATTAGTAAACAGATAAACATAATGAGCTAATTATAATTAGTACCGGCATCACAATATCAAAATGAATTGTAATTAATACTAAAGAGGTGGGTGTCCCTCAACAGGGTTATTAATTTCGTTTTGGCATTTTGCGTCGCTTCACTATAAACGGCGAATCACTTTTGAAATTGTTGCCATCAAATATTATCGCCCTGTATTATATTTAAAGAAATTAAATAATAAAGAATTTGCATAAATGTATGTATGTTTCTAACATTGTGATAAAACAACGGCACCTAGAGCCACCCAATTTTGAATAACGTACCTTTCCACCCAAATAAGAGCATCTGGAAGCCCAAATTTGGAATTTGTTTTATTATCTATTTCATATTTTGTGAAGCATTTATGAGTTTTGGATTACGAAACTTAACGATTTCAAAGCGAGAAATGGCAACATTGGACGGGAAAAAAATTTATCTCCAGCGCGCGAGACTATGTATCGGAAATTCTAAAGATATTCTCATTTTAAAATTATTTTGCGATATTGCTGTTGAATTGAATTTTATGGTTTAAGTGCAAAGAACATGATATTTAATAAATAAAGGTGACACACAAAAAGTAAAAAAAAACGCCTCTTTGGACGTAATTTAATATCTGACACATTTCAGAATTAAAAAAAATTTTTTTTTAGTCCAAAGGGGCATTTAGTCCTGAAGGACTAGTAATTTCGTTTTGGCATTTTGCGTTGAAAACTATAAACGGCGAATCACTATTCAAATAGTTGCCATCGAATATTAGAGCCCTGTATTATATTTAAAAAATTGAATAATGAGGAATCTGCCTGAATGTATGTGTGTTTTTGGCATTGTGATAAAACAAGGTACCTGGAGCCATCAAAATTTGAATAACGTGATTTCTTATAGAATATGGGCATATAGAAGCCCTAATTTGGAATCTGAAATTTATTTTACTATCGATTTCATATTTTGTAAACTTTTAAGGTATTTTTGATTAACAAACTCAAAGTAATCAAAGCAAGTAATGGCAACGTTGTACACAAAAAACATTTTTTTTTGTTTTGTTTACTTTTTTTATTTGTTTTCATTACTTAAGATCAGGAAATTACACTGCGATATGATAATTATGATTAACTAACTTTAAACTATCTATGGTTTGAAAATCGTCATTCGCTAACTTTGAATTAGTTACACTCAACAATTAATTGTTTTTTAATGTGATCAGCATTCAACAAAAATCAGTAAACAGAGAGTATACTGAATTGAAGTATATCTAAAAATAAAAATCTGCATTAAAATGTAAAGCAACATTTATGAATACAAACAAATACTTCCATAATTGTTGCAAAAATATTAATTTCGATAATAGTTATGAAAATAAAAGTTATATTAAATTTAGAAAAAATATTAATGTTATCCCTTCATTTTTTTGTAATATTTTTTATCCCAAAGTGCTAAAGAAATGTTTTTTTGTTTCGGTTATGAAAGTTAATATTAACATAAACTTCTTTCGACCTAACAATATTCTTAGACCTCCAATTTTTACTCCTAAAATTCTATATTATAATCAAACTGAATAAGCATTTTTAAAACTTCCGTAAAATTGAGATTTATCCACATCACGTTTCTAAATAAACAAAATTAATCGATAAAGTAACATCAAATTTTTGTATTTCCAAGTTTAAATTTATTTATCCTTAAATACTTACTACTATCTACCATTTAGGCCATGATTAATAGAGAATACTGCCATTCTTTCACTGCAAGCGAGGAAGAAATAGACACGTGTTTTAGCGTGCTTAAAGCCGTTTATCAGTTACAAACGCAATTTCTTTTCTGCAATGTAGCCTGTACGTTGGTATTTTGCTTTCTTTGTGGACCTTGACCCCAAAGCAAGTAAATGCGTCATCCATTAGCCCTACCAAGGGAGGATGTCACGTTCTATAGAAAGATATCGATTGATTTTTCTTGACAAAATAAGCGGTGTCGCTCCGAAATGTTTCTGAAACTTACCGATATGACTCCCGAAGGAAGATTTATTATCTTACTTTTGAAGTTTTGGCAGAACTTTATTTGGATTGCTGTATGGGAGTAGTTTAAGAAATGTTAGAGTTTAGGCAAGTTCTTTAATCAGTTGTTAAGTTGGTTAGATATAAATCTCAAATATGTTTTCCCCCTTATTGCTCTGTAATATTTCCTTCATCAGAGGAAAAATTCGTTAAAATCAATAATTCGCTTTGGTGTTATTTCTGATACCTTCAAGAATATTAAATCCTGTTGATAAAATTATAAGATGTCTAGAACGTTGAGTGTACTCTAAGCGGCTTACACCTGCAATAAAATCATTGTTTTCGTTCTGAAGCAATAACTGGTAATTTGTTACATTTACTCTCAATTTTCTTAAACACGTTTCTTAGGCATAATATTTTGAAATTTCATGCGGTATTTTCCTTGGACAGATAAAACATAAATACATTAAAACAATCAAGTTTAAATACTTAAGAATGCATACAAATCAAAACCTCAATAAGACAAGTCAAGCTCAAATGCTTAAGAGCAATGCCGTATAATCTAAGATAAAAAAAAAGAAAAAAAACTGAAAGTTTTGAAATTTTAACTTCGCTCAGATGAGTTTGTTAAGGTTTCTTACACTCACGCTGAGTCGTTAAACTCGCATTCTATAAGTCTGCTCTTGCGCTAACTTCTAAACTCTTTTTTATTGTCTTTTTAGCTTTATCATTAAGCACCGTTTTCTTCGATCTTACGCCACATGCAATACAACTTCGAATCACAAAAAAATTTAAACGCATAGGAGCATATGTTTAGAATTCCCGATGCAGTGTGTTAAATGTTGCCATACATTTTTTAATTATTTTCAGTCTTTTCTCAGTTTATTACATCAGTGTTCTGTTCCCTTGGTAAAAATAGCTTAAAAAATCCTTTTTTTTTGGAGGGCGAGGTCTTCTTAACTTTTTCTGTTTTAACTTTATTCATTAAATATCACAATTTTCGCACTTACGCCACTAAAATTCAATTCAGCAGCAGAATCACAAAATACTTATAAACAGCATGTCTTTAGAATTCCCGACAGAGTGTTAGCGATTTCCAGACAAATTTCTATATTCGTTATATTATTTATTTAAAAACTGGATGTTTGCCTGACCACCCACCTAAATTAGTTATAATAAAGCAGAAAAAATATAAAAATATATAATGGTTTCAATGAGTCCAGCTAACGTCATTTTATAAAAATATTGAATGTTTCTAATTAGACATCTCATGATTTTAATACATCTTTATTTAAATCAATCACATTAAAAATTAGAAAAACATATCCATAAAAACTGTGTTTATTGCTTTTAAATTAGTTTATTATTCAATAACCTTTCAGATTAAATTTGAAAGTATCTTAAGCTTTACTTAACAGCACCACGCTGGCGCATGGAACATAAAAGTACTTTATTTCTGGATGCGGCAACACATTGCTGTCATAGAGCCAAGTTTGTTAACTAAAACTGAAAGCCAAATATTTACATTTTTCGAATAGCTATAGCCTCGAGCTCTTGAGATAAAAATGTCTTATTTCGAACAGTTTTACCATTGCTCGCTTTCAGATAGCTGAGTTTGTTAATCAAAAACTCATTAAAGTTTTACAGAATGGGTAAAAAATAATAAAACAAATTCAAAATTCAAAATTCGGTCTTCCAAGTGTACATGTTCGGGTGGAGGAATATATTGTTCAAAATTTGATGGCTCTAGATAGCGTCGTTTTTTCACAATGCGAGGAACATACTTACATGCACGCAGATTCTTCATTATTTAATTTCTTTAAAAATAATACAGGGGGATATATTTGGTGGCAGCAATTTTAAAAGTGATACTGCGGTTATAGTAAACCAACGCAAAATCCCATTTCGAGACTAGTAGCCCCTTTTGGGTTAATTAAAAACAAAAGCACCAAAACGAATTTATCCGAATAGGATGAAATTCAGATTCGGTAAATGGAATGTGTATGCGTGTAAAAAGAAACCATTTAAATTTCAGAAGAACTGATTGTTTTATTCGGGAGGTACAGATACATATAGCGAATAAATAAATGAGATGTTAACCTATCCGTTTGCAAGTTGTTATCTGGCTCGGTATTGACTGGTAGAGTTTGCAGGCGACCTCTTACGGGATTTCTTTCTAAACTCTCTCCAACTGTAGGGTTACATAACATCTAGGGGCAATCAGAGGCGTCTTTTTCTCAAACTCTAAACAGGCTGTGTTAAGGAGAAGTATGCTGATCTAAGGAGCAAGATACTGATGGTCAAGGGAGTACTGACAAGTACAAAGACAATCAGTAGAAATTATTGGCACATGGCAGTAGAGGGTAATCCTCTTGATATGCATTCCCAGGATGACTCAAAAGTAAGTCCAACGCAATAGAAGAGCATCAATCTGTCGCTCTGTAAGTGTGTAAAAACTAAAAGAATTCCTTTGATGACAACCAAAGAAATTCGACTATCCAATGAAATGGCACCTCAGTCCATAACTCCCTGTTGTCGAGCCGTATGATGCACAACAATCAGGTCAGCAGCCTACCTCTAGCTTGGACATCACCAGACACGTCTTCGGTGGTTATTGCGGCTCATTTTGATGCGGCAGTCAGCTTCCAGCCCGAAAGAGTACGGTACTAATGCAAATACGCTTGGAGTGCACAGTTGAGTGGTATTTGGCGTACTGAGGTCGTAAGAGCAGATTCAATTTTCTTAGTCGCCAGTTAATGGTACTTGAGGGTACTAGTGTACAAGTTACACGTCGGATCATTATTAGCGACTAAATCTGACGATCGCTCTTGTCTTTACATTTTGTCGTCTCTCTCGAACGACCGCTGCATTCTTAACGTTTTGCTTTTCTGTGGTTCAACTATTGCTGACAATTGTCGAATGGCGGTTAATTTGTTCGGAGCTAGGGAACGGAAGAAAATCTCTTATGCCGTCACCGAGATTCGAATTTTGGACTTCCTGATTGCTAGCCGGACCGGGCTTCCAATTATACCATGAAGGCGCCCAGAAAAGACGAAAAAAATACTTTATATTCTTCCCTACTAAAAGGCGACAGAAAAAACAGGTACCCAGACCTGACCTGGTGATGACGATTTACGGTCCACCACCATTTTAATTTGGACGTCACTGCCGAGTTTATTAGAATTTTTTTTAAACAGGAAACCTGAAAATTCGGTAATGACCTCACCGTGATTCGATCTCCTTACTTACTCTTATAATTCCTTACTTTCTTACTGCAATTTCTTACTTAAGACCTGTTAATCCTTAATCCCTCTCGATAGTTTGATAATAAATGAAGTGAAAGAAACCCGCGGTTTCTGTTATCGTGCTTGCTCTCGATCACAATTGAGATGGATATGAACAAAGCCGTAGTGCCGTCACTGATGTTTCAAGTCCCAAAATAAAAGCGTAGTTAAACCGTTGAAGAAGCATTTCACACATTAGGCCAGTGGTGTTCAACCGGTTTTGCCTTAAAAGCTACTTCTAAATTTCTGCAGTGCCTTGCGGACACCCGGTGTTTTATATTTGGAAAAAGAACAATTTCCTGAAAATATGTGATTTTATTGGATGACTGTATTATATTGTACGCCTGTTAATCTCTTCAAGAAGAATTTCCTTAGCTGTGTTCAGTTTTTATACAAGCTGAGGAGTGGTTTCTACCGTATTTAAATCTTTATTACTCTATTTTTTCTTTTAGTAATAAACTAATATTGAAAAAGGGGAGGAAAGTACAAAACTGCGGCTGAATTCCTAATAATCAGCTAAAAATGATAAATAATAAATGGAATTTAATAAGACGGACGTAAATATTAACATAACATTTGCTTCCCATTTCGATTTTTAAAAATGTAGCTTAAGTTGTCACTATCAGCACCTGCGTTTATCTTCTCACAATGAAATGAAAAAATTCTATCTTTTTATGTCTCAGATTCATAATTAATTCATTTCGAATTTGTAAGATGTAGTTAGAAAACATTTAACACAGGTACTACAATTATATAGTTTATTTCTATTCATTTTATTATATTTCTTGAAAACGAAAAAAATTAACTAAGTAAGAAAGAAAACGATATTTTTAGAAGAAACGGCTTGTAAATGCTAATTGATCGATTTCAAGATTCAAATCAAACAAAATTTATGTTCTTAACAAAACATTATGCACAGTATAAGCGGTTTGTTAGCCATAAACCATGTTTATCAAATGAATATGAGCAATATTCTAAACATGTATAACTGAAATAATTTCTCAACGTACACTATAATGGCAGAATTTATAAATGAACTCTTTCATTTTTACTAAAGTGGGCCTTAGACATGCTATAAAAAAATTGTTTAAGTGATTTATAGTTTCTGAACAGTCCAAAATGTTTTTAAGTTTGAAAACTTAATGGATGCGAAATTTCAAACATTTTCTAACATTTAGAGGGAGCTCAATAAACTTAAAAATTTATTTTTAGCCCAAAGGGCGCTAACCCAGAAGGGCTACTAGATTCGTTTTGGCATTTTGCGTTGGTTCACTATAAATGTCGGTTGACTTTTAAAATTGTTGCCACCAAATATTAGAGCCCTGTATTATATTTAAAGAAATTACATAATGAAGAATCTGCTTAAATGTATATATGCCTTTCGCATTGTGATAAAATAGCGTACCTAGAGCCATCAAATTTTGATTAACGTACGTTTCCACCCGAATTTGGGCATCTGGAAGCCCAAATTTGGAATTTGTTTTATTATCAATTTCATATTTTGTAAAGGTTTAGCGAATTTTTGATTAACAAACTCAACGATTAATTTAGAAGTCAAACAACAAAAATCAGCGTTATATTTTCAAATTTTCATACGAGTAGTTTCGATGGTTTTACCGAACCATCATCCTCAGCTGCAAAAACTCAACGATTTCAAAACGAGCAATGGCAACACTGTACGAAAAAAGAAATTTATCTCCAGCGCTCTAGACTGTGTATCGGAAATTCTAAAGATATGCTTATTTTAAAATTATCTTGCGATATTGCTGTTGAATTGAATTTTATGTTTTAAGTGCGAAGAATGTATTTAATAAATAAAAGTAACACACAAAACGTTAAAAAACGCCCATTTGGACGCAACGTAAAATCTGAAAGCTTTCAGATTTTTTTTATTGTATATAACTTTACAGCTGTACATTAACTAGGGCAAAAATAGTGCTATATCAGTTATTTTGAAATATTTCAAGTACAGCTTTTTATCTAAATTAACTACACAGGCACTATTAGGTTTCTAGGAGCTGAAAACATAAAAAATAAACTACTCCTTCGCCGGGCTTCGAAGCATGAATTTACTACTTCCAGCTGGGCATTCTAAGCATATATACTACGACAGCACATAATTATTGCATAATTAAGTAAATAAGGATGTCAATTAGAAAAAATAAAAGAACTTGTACGAACTTTCACTTTTAATGTTAACTCCGTGAAGAGAGTAGTGGGACTTATCGCCTCATCTTAATCTCTGTGTAAAGTGTCACCTCAGAGAAGATTTAAAATAACTAATTTTTGATAATTTGACAGTCTAGCAATTTGCACAACCTGCTTAATTACAGAACATATTTCACAGCTTGATGAAATAGCAGAAAATAATTTAAATAAGGTTTTAAGTACTAAAATAGGAAGCTGACGAAACATAACGCGTTTGCAAGTTCTGCCTCAAGACCTCAACTTGCACAAGCAATTTCGGCAAGCAAAGTTAAAGGCTATTCAAGTAATTCAAATGATGGGAGAAAATAATCGCGGGATGGTTAGCAGTTAAAAGCTTTTTGTTAAACTCAAGACCTCTGTACTTACTGCACTAATTAATTTGCATCCTAGTGGAAACCAACGAAAGTGGAAGTTGCGGTAAAATGTAAAGTAATGTAAAGTAAAAAATGATAAAATAATCGATCAATAAATACAAAAACCCTATAAACTATCGTAAGATAATCACAGAAAAAATCTGAGTGGGAAATGCTCACCGCGGAAAGATGAGAACACTCCATCTTCTGTTGTAGGTGTTTTGGCCTTGCCAACTGATTTAAAGCCAACTGAATATGACCAGAAGAAGGGTGCAGCTTTGACTGAAAGAATAACTTCAGAAACATAGCTTTGAGATCAAACTAATCCAGAACGGAATTCGTTACAAAGGTAGCGAAGATGTATATTTTTATGAATATTATGCATTCATAATATTTTGCAAAGCTTTCAAATAATAACAATTTACTTAATTGCAATAACTAAATATATACATTGTTAGCAGATTATTGCATAAAAATGTAAGTCATACATATGTTATGACAATATGGATCATTAGATCATTATATTGACACACACTATTAAAATTATTTCGATATGTTGAGTTTTTTTTCTTAAAAATTTTTTCCCACCGTTCTGCTTTTGTCATTATAATTAATCATTTTTATATCTGTTATTGATGCGTTATTTTACATTAGTTGAACGCGATACTGAATATTCCCATATAAAAAGTGTAACTGAATTTACGGCCACCATTTTAAGGATTAATAAAACATACCAATAATAACAATTGTCGAAATACAAAATGTGATGAAATATGAAAAATGAATGCGGAAACTCGCTAAGGGCGAAGAGCAACAGAGAATTAAGCGTTGTTTAACTCACAAACCTTAACGAGGCATTTTGTTTCATATTTATAAGAATCACTTCAGTTAATGGCCAGAACCTGCAAAATAAGCATCGCAACGACTACGGTTCTCATTTACGAGACTCAGATTGACTCTCTTGTGGAGAACTTATCTTCAGAATTAGCGTCTCATAGAAAAAGAACGTGACATCCCGAGTATCTTCCAAAGAGTAAATCAATCAATCCGTCGTCATTGGAACAATTTTTATAAATATCAAACATTATTTTTAGTAAATATACGTGATTAAAATGACGTTTCGTTCTTCATGTTTTTTGTACTTAATGTATTTTCATGTTGACATTCCACCGCGTGTTTCTTTTCGTTGTAAAGTTTACATTATGTTAATTAACAGTTATTTTAAGTTTTGTATCTTTCCTATCTTATTCTAATTTCAGCTTAAAATTTCCTCCAGAATGTAATTTCAGAAACGCAGATAATGCAAACGAGAATGGGTACTATTTAAGTCGTGACTTAACCGACTTCAACAGAGAAAGAGTGATTTCCTGACTAGCACGCGTTTGCCTTCTGGCTACATCTCTCTTAGCTATTATTACGCTCGGCCATATCTTAGGCTCTTGCTAGGCTTCGCCGATTTAATTAATACTTAGGGGCCAACTAGTTAGATTTTGATAGCTTCGGCTATATTCTTTAAGAGCTTTAGTTAAGCTAGTTTTAGTTCAACTTATTAGTATTTAAGTTCACGCCCGAATGGCGGCTTTATGTAAAGTTCCAAGTCGGAACTGATTGTAAATATACTGAATAATAAAGGGTTTTAAACCCATCTCAAGTCTCACGTGTTCTGTTCACACTTAAGCGATAATTCGCTTGTTAAGTGTTCGTGGGGTTCGGAGTTAGAACTTTAGATTTAAATAGTTGAACTTCACATCGTGAAAACTGTTACTTTTTCCATGTTCTATCACCCCTTAACATTATGACCCTTAAGTTCTGTTATACCTCATAATAAAGCAAAGCGCTGTCACTTGATTGTCTAAAATCTGTCAAAGGATTGTCTTCTAAATCTGCATGAATCTCTTACTATCATTTTTCACCTTTCATGTACGTGCATTAAATACGGATGCAGTTCTATACTAAATTTTTGCATCTTCAATAAATGCTTCAATCTTCATGTGTATGGTGAGATATTTTTACTATATACACTGCTGGCTACCCAAATCGCAACACCAAGAAAGACAAGAGGTATCACAACAAAATTTATTTAGTAGATAACATGTTGACCAAGTATCAAATGATTAAATTTATAGACTTCTGTAAAGTGTGGTTTCTTTCAGAGTCAGTAGCCAGAGTAGCCGCCATTGCTGGAGATCACCGCTGCCACACGCCTCGGCATTTATTCAAAGAGACTTTGGATGTGTTTTGGGGGTACAGCAGACCAAGCAGCTTCCACACGTTGCCGAAGTTGAGCTGGTGTGGCAGCTTGGGATGTAATCTGGGTCAATCGTTCAGCAACCATGGACAACATATTTCCTATCGTCGAAAGATCCGGAGAGCGAGCCGGCCAGGGAAGCAGTTCAATCTGGCAATTGACGAAGAACTCTTCGACAATGCGTGCCACGTGTGGTCGCGAATTATCCTGTTGAAATATGACTGTGGGCAAGCCCTGAAGGTAAGGCAGGACAACTGGCTCCAACACCTCGGAGATGTATCGCTGACTGTTTAAATTACCGACAATGCGTACTAGAGGAGCGCGAGAGTGATATCCAATACCGTCCCATACCATAATACCCGGTGCACGACCAGTGTGGCGGTGCATAACGCAGCTGTTCAGTATCCTCTCTCCACGGTGTCTCCAGACTCGAATCCGATCATCATGGTGCTGCAGACAGAAACGTGACTCGTTAGTAAAGACAATTTCATTCCATTCTGCCGTCCACATCCTTCTTTCATCGCACCATTGGCGGCGGAGACGTCTGTAGTTCTGCGAAAAGGGTAGATGAAGCAATGGACGTCTTGCGGACAGTCCACTCTGCTGTAAACGGCGTCGAATGATACGCGCAGACACTGGATGATGCGTTACAGACTGAATGTGCTGTGCTATGGTGACTGACATGATGTGACTGAGCGATCCGTCACTGCCGTGCGCATAATGTTCCTGTCATCACGTGAAGTGGTGCACTGAGGTGGATGCGATCGAACACGTCGGTCCGTCGTACCCTCCTGCATCCAACGGTCACATATCCGCCTTACAGTTGTTTGGTTTCGTCCAACAAGACTACCGATTTCCCTGAAAGATAATCCACACTCTCGGTAGGCCACTATCCTTCCTCTCACCACAGTTGCCGAACTTGAAATCGTCGAAAACTCGAAACCTTAAATAGCGCTTTGAAGTGGCGCTACAGGCGTGCGTAATATGCGTCTGGGCTGAAATTCTAATCATTTGCATATCTCACCTCCGCTAATGCATGTTGTAAATTTCATGTTATTTGCATGCTTCCTTCAGGGTGTTGCATTTAGGGTGGCCAGCAGTGTATATTCTTATGAAAATATTAATTCATTTAGTCTCTAATTACCATTTTACCAAAGTTAAGAGATTCTCTTTAAGCACATATAATGACGCCACTGGCATAATTCTACAAGTCTAAGAATAGCTAGTAAGAGATTCTTATATTTTCGGCAATGTATTATTAATCAAATGAATATTATATCATCATACAGAAAAACTACGAAAAATCATCCATCTCTAAAAAATAATTGGTTTTAGGTATTTTTCTCTCAGGATTCTTGGAACAATTTTTAAAATTGGGCAAAATCTTTGTACTTGTTTTGACATAACTTGTTTACACCTTTTTGCCTTTAAATTTGCTTGATAATAAACTATCAGTCTATTAAGAAGCCCCCATAGTTAATTAAGTATATTATTTAAGTGTATTCTAGTTATATCGGCTTGTTTAATAATCGACGGCGTTAAGCTCCGTTTTTTCTCAAAACCGTACTAGAGATTTTACTCCCTTGTACGAAGTAAAGGAAGTATTGTAAACTTGGAAAATTTTGGGTATCATATTTCAACATAAATATCCATTTGAACGATTTTTTGCATGACATTTGTACGTACGGACAGAATAAAAGACTCTTTTTCCCAAATCGGATTTTGAAATGGATGCGGAAGAGTTTTTTTTATTACGTCTGTACGTACGTACGTACGTGCGTATGTATATATCTCATATAACTCAAAAACGATTAACCGTACAAAGTTTAAATTTTCCATATGGCACTACTGTAGTATCTTTGTGCATCTTTCCGTTTCGTTGCAATCGGCCTCAGCGTGTATAAATACATATATATACCCACTCTTCCGGCTTGCTGAGCTCTGTTTTTGTACTTTTATATGTTGGTCAATTGTGCATTTTTCGCTTTAAAAATCAGTGTAAGTTGCGCTAGGTCTAATTTGCTTACATTTGGAACTCTTAGTAGTATAGTGAATTAAGCCAGTTCGAGCACCAGCTTCAGTGTCTTTCTGCCCAGTGATACCAAAAGTTGACTTTAAATATTGCTTTCTGCCAGAATTCCTTGTTTTTGCCCAGAAATTCTAATTCTAGTTGCAAAACATTCTTTTTAACTGTTTTTGACTGCATTTGGGGTTTTAGGTTTTTCTGCATTTTACAATTTTAATGAATATGTATTGAGTTTTTATGTATTTTTGCCTTGCCGCAAAGTGAGAATTGACTTGATTGAATGAGAAAACTCTAACAAAATTCGAGGAAATACGTGTAAATGAAGGGCAGCAAATAAATGCGTATAATTTAAATAGGCCGTTCATCGAAGCCATGGGATGTCCACAGCAGATTTTTTTGTATTGAAATCCATTTTTTTACTTCAAGAACAATGGGGTTATCAGGACCGTGACCGTGCTGGAGCAAGCTTGCAAGCTTGAGGTATATTATGTGGGAAGAACACTATTATGAATGCTTCTCATCTTAAAGAATGCCCTAAAGTGACTGGACATCTATATGACAGATATTGGCAGGCAAGAGAGAAGCTTCAAGACCTTCAGACTGTTTGACATTTTCCTTCTGATCAAATTATGTTCCAAATTTTACGTATTGTTCTTTTTCATGTGTTTGTGTTGAGTGTGCTTGTCACACTCTAGTCAATGAATTGTATGCTCAAACGCTACTACTAAAAATTTTTTAAAATATGGCAATAGGCTTTGGATGACGTTTCTTTTAAATCACACGGAAACGAATGATTGACTATGATACCTGGAAACTGTGAACTGACTAGTTTTCAGGCCAATAGGGATTGCAAAATGTTTGTATGGAAGGGCGTAGTGATCTGACTGCTTATTAATTGTTCTGGCACAAGAATCAGAAATCTGAAGTCGCAAAGGCTAGAAAGAAAATACTTCGAAGTAGCTATAGGAGAAATTATGTTGCTTTACCCCTCCAAATCCAGGAAATATATTTTTTCACAGCTGAGGGACTCGGGGCAAAGAGTTTTTATTCTAAGTACAAACTTCATTGTTTTATTAAACCAATTAATAATGTTAGAAATAAATTTGAGCTTACAATTTTGACGTTAGAGATTCCTGTCTTACTTGTTCTGGGACCTTTACGTTACTTTACACTGCTACCATGTACCATCTGCAGAAACTAGTAGGTATTGTTGTAGGCTTTCCCTTATTTTGCATGACAAATATATTTTAAGTTTGATACCTTTCCTAAACCTCTCAATTTCTCCTATTATTTTCTTTCGAGGATGTAAATTTAAAGTTAAGGGAAGTGAATATTTAAACGGATAATCTCTGAGTTTATTCAGAGCGTGTTTTCGCTAGCCAGCGCACGTTAAGTTGCTATCTCGTTGTCACGCTAGTAAGCCTTTCGGCCATTTCGGATTTTCATCACGCCTGCTAGGTTTTTATGAGTCAATCTCTTAGGTGTAAATTAACGTGCTATCCAGCACTATTCTATTTTAGATTCGACTTGAATTTCATTCTGCATTAAGTTCTCACCGCAAGTTGACGGTGTTTTGTAACGCACGAAGATCGTACCCTTGTGTTAAACTTTTAATTAATAAAGGGTTACTTTTCACCCTTCTTCTGTGCTGATAATTTATTCATGCCCGTGCGAGAATTCACCAGGTTCATCGTAGGATCTAGAGCTGTTTTATGTGGAGTAGTAGAGACAGATCTTACATTGTTATTTCAAAAGATAATAAAGTTTTTAATTTTATCTTCGCCACCACCTGTTTAATTATTAGCATTCTCATTCCAAGTGAATTGAGACCTTTATCTTTCAACATATATTTGTAACTTTTTGACAAATGAGCGATTTAAAAGCAGTAAATACATATTTTTCAATCATTTCCATCATTATTTACTTTTCATTTAATTTTATATCTGATTGGTATAATTTTATAATACATTTAATTTATGTAATATGCAGCATATTCAAATTATAATTTTTATGAATATTTTCACAATTTTTACGTAGTAAAATAAGTTTCTAATGTTATTTCGGCATAAAATAACCGTTTGATTTTAATTCTTTTATATGAAATTATCTAATTAATAATTAATAATTTATTTGACGTGTGTTTATTTAATAATTAAATATCTATTTAAATATCGGTGATCAGTTTAAAAAGTTTCAAAGAATTTCTTCAATTATCGTTTGTGCTATAAGAATTTAAACGGCTGAAAGCAATGGAAAATGCAGAATTGTTAAAAACTGCATTTAAATTATTAAGTTTTATATTCCTTTAGCTTCAGGCGATATGCTTCCAACACATCTTTTCTTATAATTATAGCGATGTAAAATTTAGAAGATAGCTTTATCAATATACGAGTGAGTTCAATGATCCAAAATATTCAAAAAGTAAAAAAAAAAAAATCTGAAAGGTTTCAGATTTTAATTACGTCCAAAGGGGCGTTTATTTAACATTATGTGTGTTACCTTTATTTATTAGATACCATGTTCTTCGCACTTAAACCATAAAATTGATTTCAAGAGCAATATCGCAAACTAATTTTAAATTGAGCATATCTTTAGAAATTTCGGTACACACTCTCACGCGCTGGAGATAAAAATGTTTTTCTGTACAACGTTGGTATTGCTGGCTTTGAAATCTTTGAGTTTCTTAATGAAAAATTCGTTAAAGTTTTAGAGAATATTGTTACGAATTTCACATTTATTTGACTATTTATTTATAATTGTAATTAAAATTCCTTTTTATTTTCCCGTGCAACGCAGACGATTTTTGAAGAGAAAGTTGGGTAAAAAAAAATAAATAACCAACAAAGAAACATAAGGACTAAATTGAAAAGTGATACGCCGTTTTTTTTTTTGTGAAACAACGCAAAACGCCCAAACGAAAGTAATAGTCCTTCGGGACTAAATCCCTTTGGACTAATAATGACTGGCTGTTTATAAATGTATAATTATTAAATACTGTTCTAAAAAGCAATGAAAAATTTGAATAAATATTTTTTTTTTTTTTTTTTTGCTCTTACAGTTTACCACTCCCTTGGTTCTTGTCTTGCCTCATTTTTGGCCCTGTACATGTGAGCAGTTCGGGCATGGCATGCTCTCTTCTTCTTCTTTTCCTGATGCTCCTGTTCGTCATTATCTCCATCGCAGCCTTCAAATGGAAAATGAATGTAGGTCTTGCAATGGTCATGTTCCTGCTGTATTTTGTCTTCATCGCTTGCAGTCTGATCCTCGAGTATGGTATTGTCAGTTGCGATGCACTCCTTGGAAAATGAGGACAACTTTACTTATCCAGTTATGTAATTATTCTTTGTCGAACGATTCAAATACTGGTCTGAAGGTACAGGTCAGGATCTAGATATTAACGGGCCAAAAACCTTTGAGGTTTCATAAAATATGTGTGTCCGTTTGTTCTTAAATTATGATTTCTCACTTATTCTGAGTATGATATACTTTCTGCTTATCGTACCTAAGCAGTTTTCTGCCAAATACTTATAACCATCGAACTCCACTTATACTGGAGTGCAATAATGAAATAATATGTTATTCCTTTTGTTAAAATTGACAGTTTTCAATTTAAAAATGCAGGTACTGGAAACTGCATCTTTAAATTATCTTCCTGGAATTATGAAAAAAATAATTAGCATATGTTATAATTTCAAAGCATCGAAAATGTAAAAAAAATATATATCAGTAAATATGTTCTAAAATATCTAAAATATGGAGCAACTGTCCTATTTTGTGTCAATATAAACTTAACATTTTTATGCAAGCCTGGAAAATATTAAGATAACACAAATATAATTTTTAATATTATCTGGATTTAATGAAGAAACGTTACCTTACAAAATTATTGGGCTGACATTTAAAGCCTATACAACGTTTCAACATTATGCTCTGTCCAACAAATTATGCAGTTGTTTTGACGATTGCAGTTACAATAATTCAGCAATTTATCAATAAAGGAGGTAAGATTTAAATTTCTGAATAGCATTTATAAATAATAAGTCGTATATGCGTGTATGTGTTTTAGAATTATTAAAAAGAGAATTCAGTGAGAAGGGAATGAGATTAGATGTTTGATTATCTCATACGGTAAAATGTTTCAAAGAGTGTACTTTAGTGGGAGTCCCTTAATATTTCACATCCTTTTTAAGGAGTGCAATATTAAGTCACTCCTCCTTTTATGGCATTGAGAAGGGGTCCATGTGTTACTGTGTAGTGAGTTTGAACTAATAGTATGCCTATGAACGTCAGCTCTCGAGACATAACTTTGAATAAAGGATGATGAATGCTAAGTTATAAAAGACAGAATTGTAAAAAATGTGCCTTCAGCAGTTCATTGCAACGAACAACCGGATTCAGTTTAGCTGCATTTTAGCTAAATGCCTAAGCACATTTTGCAAAGTATCTATCTCAAGAAAGCGTATTTCGTTTCATGAGTTTTACTTCTCTTTGTTATTATTTTAAAACATGAAGTATTTTCAAAGATTTTGTCTTCATTTGGCCGCGATGATAATTCTGTTACGAAGTTCCGAGGAATATTTTAGCATTTATGACCTCGAGTTTCATTTTGAATTCTGATTATTCATTTCTTTTCATGTACTAAAGTTTGCAATATTTTTAAAATTAACGAATGTCGGCAATTGTTTATTATTAATTCCGTATTTTGCTTTTTAGTCATTAATCTTAACACGCAAAGGCAGTTTTTCTTCTCTTCTGATATGAAATGAACTTGAGCGTTTAAATTGTTCAGGTGGTAGATTAGACTATGTTCTCTAGATCCAGACCTGTTGCGTTATAACAAAAGACAAATTTTATCTTTCTAATGAACACAAATGATTCTTCGTGGTCTCTTTTTTGTATAATTGCATTATAATTATTATATTTGAAAATAAAATTGCAAAGACTCTGTTATTATTCCACAGTAGTGAATAAAACGTTTTATCAAAACGCTGTCCTTAGCACTTTTCCAGGAAGCACTTATGTATTTACCTAATCCTGGATGATGTTAGTAAGCCTTTCTGAAAACAGATGGCTCTGAGAGGGAAATTTAAATCATCTGAAATATGCTTTACTACTTTTGCATTTCTTTAATTTAAATATAACAATTTCTTTAATTTAAATCTAATATTGATAATCAAAATTGCCTTACATAATTCGTAGCCGCAATTAGTGCTTTTTATGTATTTTCATAAGTTTACTTTTTATTTTTAATTTGTTGAAAATTCATTTAAATTTTAATATTTCCTATGAATAATTTATTATTATTTTTTCCTACATTTTGAATTTGTAGCATTATCATTATTTTGTCTTTCTGGAGGCTTTGCTGGAACTGTGCAATTTATTTTTGCTTACTCTTTATATACAAAAATTATTCCTCCTATAAATTATTTCATTATTTAATAATAAAAATTATTAAATAATTTTGTATAAATCATTTCATAATTTAATACTAGAATCATGAGTAGCAATAGTTTTAAGAGGTGTATCATAAAGAATCAAATAGTTTGAAATTTCATAAATTTTGCCTCATGTGTTTTTGTAAAAAAGTTCAATTTATTTACTAACTTGACATTTCTTGTCATTTCTACAAGGAAAAATATATTTATTTAAATATTCTACTTGAACATAATACCCCTGATGTAAGATACAGTAAATTCCCTATACTTATGAGAAATCGTTTTGCAACTATTATAAAACATAGTTCCGAGTGAAGTTTTGAAAAGGTAAGCTATAAAAAATAAGAAAAAGTATTATTTAGTTAGTTCTTTTTAATGATAAATTAGAAATTTAATTTATAAGTAACAAAAGTAAACCTCATAATTATTAAATTTGAGAAAAAATTTTATAATCGTTAGTGTGATAGAAATTTTATAAAATTTAGACATTGACTCCACTTTAACGCACTGTACGAAGAATATGTTTTGTATAAAGAAACATTTTAAATGTGAGGCAAATTTCACGAAAAACATAAAATGAATGGACAAGTGGTTCACTTTCAAAATTAGAAAAGTCACGTGAACCTGATGCGCAGTATAGCAAACATCAAATGCGCAATATATATCGAGCAGAACTTTGCTAGATTTTATTTACATTATTAGAGGCATCTATAACCAGCCTAATTCATGAAAAGAATCATATCAATTTATATTCTCTAAAAATGCAAATTAATCGTTTTGGGACATACAAAAGCAATTACAGCAATTTCCATATATCGATATACTTTGTACTTTCATATCTCCATATACAGATACACTTCTTATCGTTCTTTTATTTTCCAGAAAAAAAAAATAGTTAGTAAGTTTGTTTCTGAGCGTTGAGTACTAATTAAATTTTAAAAGTAATATATATTTTATTGAGTTTTACTGAAATATATCGTACGGACTCTAATAATCATTAAGAATATAAGTTTCGATTTTATAAACTATCGAATCAGAAAACGTTCAGCTGCGTAAAACTAAAATTAAATAAATAAAAAACCGATTAACAAAAAGAAACATTTGCAGAGCGAATTAATGTACAAAATATTGTTTGTTCCATTATTGGACAGAAAATTGTTTGGTCAAACGTTTGCTTTGAATTTTGTTGCAGAAAAAGAAACAAAAATCTTACTTTTAAAAAGTTTTTTTAATGTATATCATAAGCACTCCTTTTGTTCCCCCTTCATTTGATGAAGTTAAAATTTATAAAACATTTGTATAGGTATATAGAACTTTTATGTTCACTGTTGTATGGAATCATCATGTTCTAATAACCATAGGTGCTTAAATGCATCCCCAGAAATGAATTGAAAATTATACAGCATAATATATAGTTCCTGAAGTGATAGATCCTTGAGAAAATGTGCTAATTATCTTCTGAAAATAACAGCTCAAAATTACCAAACTATTAATTTTAAGACTAATAATATGACGAATTTTTAATGCTTTTGATAATAAGGTTACCGTTATAAGTTAAATTTTACATTCCGGCAAAATCATGCCTTCATTGTTTAGTCGATGTTAGGTGCAAATAATGCCGTTATGGTTACAGAGTCTTTGAAATTGAATTTTTAAATCACAGCCCCACATTTTTGTCTTTTAGATATTTTACAGGTAATATGTATTCATAAAATTTAAAAGCTTTCTTTTATTCAGCAATCTATACCTGCATTTATTTAATGCATATTTCTGTATTACCTCATATTTGCTGTTTCGTTCTAGTTTATAGGTATTGTTATTTTACTATTTTATGTTTTTATGAATGTTATAAAAAATGTCGTATATGCCATTTATACTTTAGTACAAATATTGGGTCTTCCAGGAAAGTCTGGTCATTTCATGCCTTATACATTGTTTTAAACACCCATAAATATTTTGGCTGCTTGAAGCAGTTTCTTGTACGCCACCACTGTTTACGTAAGCTTTAAGCACCTAATGTAGAATACGATGCACATAAGCGCTTTCTTCGGATTTATAGCTTAATGTGTCATGTATATATCACTAAGCTGTAACATAAATAAAAAAATAGAAATATTAAAAACAATTGCATTATATAATTTATTTCACGAATCAGTAATTAATAATAATGTTTGTTTGGATATGAAAATTGCTGAAATATCTTAAAATGATTGGCCTTTTCATGAAGATCCTAAAGCAAAAGATGTGAAAGGGATAATGTTATGATCCTTTAGCTTAAGTGAGAGCTCTGAGTCATGTTAAATAAAGCATTGCTCGACTTCAGCAGTGATGCCATTTAACAAACGATTACAAACAATTATTAAATTACAAAAATCATAAACAAGTACTTAAATATGCATTGACTAGTATTCGCCTTTAGAATACTCAAACATATTAAATTCGTTTAATACGTTATTCGAATAAATACGTGAAAGAAAAATTTTACCATCTTTTCTTTTTTAAAGAGCTTGAAGAATTCCACACAATAATCAATTAAAACGTGCTTTAATATTAATAAACTACAATTTAAATTATTGCTGAGAGAAATGTTTCGAATGAATATTCACTTAGTTTTGAAAATGAATCTCTGCTGAAGTTCGATCTAAGCATTTTTACATTAGATATACAATAGTATTTATAAAATATAAGCATAGAGATTTTTGTATTTTGCATATTTTTGAAACCTTAGGAAAGCTTTATAGGAAAATATATTTCGTGTAGCATTAATTCCTGTACCCAGTTTGTAAATTTCTATTTACTTATACTGTCCATGTTATTCATGTGTGTGTGTTGAATGTGTATAATATTTTTAAATTATTTATTTACTTATTAATGGAAGATGAAATGTCAGCACTCTAAAAACACGAATCTGTCAAATCATTGTTTAAAAAAAGTAACCTAAAGGTGCAAACTTTTAAAAATTTCATAAAACTCGAGTAAGATTATTTGTGCAATAACACTTTCATATGCGTCTTATTCTTTTGGCTCAGTTTAGAACAACAAAAAATAACCTAGAATAGGTATTTAAGCGAAAACAGCAACATAATACAGATTCTTGTTTTTGGTATGATGCTGGCGATGTGGTAGCAAAGCTGTAATCATTCTACCATCAGGGAAATTTGAAATAATGTTTTTATCAACGAAATAAGGCATCTTTGTTAATCTTCATTTCCAATTGAAAAACTCTCAGCTAATTAAAATACACATTCTTAATTTCTCCAAATATTTTACAACGAGTTTTACTGTTTGAAATAAAAGGTAGAGGAAAATTGTTAAAATTGTATCCTTTCTGATTACTTATCGCAAAATTTAGAAATAATGCTTTTACTTTATTTTGTATCGTTTAATATATAAACAAACAAAATTATGGACAATTATCATAAGTTATCGGAAGGTTAATCGTTCTTGAGTAAAATTAAAAATTAGTTCATTATTTAGAAACGACAGCTGAGCTTAAACATAATCCATTTAATATAAATCTTTGCATAATTCTTAACAAGAGAAGGAACTTAATTTCTCTACGTTGTGTTCTTTTAATATCTTTTTAGAACGTTGAAAGTAAATATATATTGCTCTTTTGAGATAAAAAATATCCCATTGTTGTTATCATCAGCATACCCACATTGAAATATTTTCAAGATTTTGATTGATCCTACAAAACTTATTAACAAAATTTCCAATATAAATTCCCTTTTCTTTCTTAAGTTTGCATTCTTAATTGTTCACTTTAATTGCATCCTAATTAAGTATGTTTTAAAATCTTTAGTTATGAAACAGAAAATTTAAATTTAAGTGTATAAGCAAATAGTTAATTCGAAAGCTCTTCTAAAAGGGAATTGCACTTCCAAATTTTGTAATTTTTAACAGTATATTAATTAACTGTAACAGAGTAAGATATAGACTGGATACGTGAGCAAAAGAAAATCGTGTGATCATTTATAAAATCATGTGATGAAATCAGTTAAAAAGCCGTACGATTTTATTAGTGTGAATAATTTCACTGCATCATTGTGTTTCATGATTGTTTAACTCCATTATCTATAAATGGTATAACGCCAAAAATAAACGTGTTTCTAGAAAATTGTTACTGAAAACTAATAAAGTTGGAAGAAAAGGTTAGTAAAAGAATCAAAATTTAAGCTGCAATAACTGTTTAGTGGCCTTTAAATATATGAAATTTTTGATAAAACTTTATAGTAAATATTTAGAAATTCCTCTGTCAAGAATACATATGTATACATATGTGTGTGTGTGTGCATGTACGCCGGGCGTAACAAAAGTCTCCATATACAAGGAGAAATAATATGTTTTAATATAATGCGCTTTCATTTAGGTTGTAATTACTCACGCCATCGTGTGGCCCGATGCATGGATCACCGTAAATATTATAGACTGGCAAGAAGCGTAATAATATTTCTAATATATCATTAAAATATTTGAGAATTTTCCAGCGCTTACTGTTAATGTTCTAGACCAATAAGAAGCACTTAAAATAATAGCATAATAAGATCGGTGGAAAAAATAAAGAGAGAACATTAAAGAAAAGCTAAGAGCTGGAGATAATAAAAAGAAGGGTAAAGAAAAACTTTTGTAATTCTTTGGAATTCAGATATAAGAAAGTTCTTAAATGGAACTGTTAAGCTAGCTGAGTATGCAAATGAATGACATCTTCATTTTGAAAACCGAAGATTAGAATCAGAGCAGTAGATTGCTGAAAAATTAGAAACCAGAAATATGAATTTTAAATTCTCTGCTTTTCAGCGTCCGATCTTCATGACGGAGTCGCCTTTATCTTAGTGAACTCATGTAAGTGAA
Source organism: Stegodyphus mimosarum (assembly GCA_000611955.2). NCBI lineage: Eukaryota > Metazoa > Arthropoda > Arachnida > Araneae > Eresidae > Stegodyphus > Stegodyphus mimosarum. The sequence continues at coordinate 757,405 of KK115271.1, read as the reverse complement.
CATCTGGTTTGTATACATCACTCAAATGATCCCTGTTTTGTATTTTTTCTTGGTATATTGTTTATTCACTTGCATTTTCATGGAAATGAAAATCGGGTCAACAGTACATAGTGACTTTAGCATGATGCTTAAAGGAAAGCCGTAGAAAGCTTATGAGTTTGGAGAACTGGAAAAAATAAGTTGTAGCATACATGAATTCAAAAATGAACATCTAAAATGATGCATGGAATTCTTGGTTTGGAGACACATTAGTATGAAAAGTAATGTAAGGTAAAATTCAAACGTTTAAACCTGATAGACAGCACCATGAAGGAAATAGTTCCACAGTACGTAACATAAAGCTTAGACGCTAAAAAACAGAGAATTTAAAACTCATACTTTCGATTTCTAATTATTCAAGAAATCTAATTTTGAAGAAGTCTGCTGCTTTGAATCTAATCTCCAGTTTTTACAGTGAAAGCACAAAAGTTTGCAATACTCATCTAGCTTAACAGTTCCATTTAAGGATTACCTTATATCAGGATTTTAAAAGAATTACAAAAGTGTTCTCTTATTCCTTCTTTTTATTATCTCTATCTTTTGGCTTTTACCTTATTTCTTCCCCTTTTTTTCCAGTGATAAAGTGCTTCTCATTGGTGTGGAGCATTAGCAGTGAATGCTGAAAAAAACCTTAGATTTTTTTCGTAGATTGATTAGAAATATTCTTTCTTACCCTTCCGCCTATAAAATTTAAGGTGATGCAGACACCCAGCTATATGCTTTCCTGAGTAATTACCAAATGCATTTTTGCGTTTATCCAACAGAGTGTGTTGTTAAATCCAACATTCGCTGATGAGTTTTAGGCATATAGCCTTTCTAGAAAAAAGCTGGAGTGTTTTTCAAAACATTTTCCATGGGCTTTAACTGTCACTACGAGTAAAAATCCATGTTAAGATTCTGAAGACCATGTAATGGGAACATAATAATCAATACAAGAATACCGAAAGGGCAGATCAGCCGTATATTACAATGAGATGAGATTCTATTTTGCATTAAGTAATCGGACTAGATCGTATTCCACTTGATTCCTAGACACAATATGTTGTTGTCATTCAACATGCTCAGCTTAAAATTTGATTTAAAAATGTACTAATTTTCCCTGTGTATAGAGACTTACTTATGAGACACATTTTATGTATATATGTATATTATATAAACAGCTAATGCTTGACTCTGTAGAAAAAAGTTAGAGAATAATTAAGTAAAACAGCAGTTAAAGTCCTGAATGTTAAAACTTTAAAAAAATCACTTTATGTTAACGTTCTAGGTAACAATTATATTTTAAAACGTTTTCAAATCCCTAATGTTAATCAAAAAATGGCTATAAAGTTTCGTGCTCCAAATCTAACAACCTTGAAAAGAAACTTAACTGATCTCTGTAATAACAAAATAAAAAAATCTTGTTAGATTTATTCAGAGTTTATTTTTAATGTTTTCAAGGAAATTCAGAAATTTTTATTAGAAATAGTGTTGTAATTTCTGATTTCTCCCCTTTGAAAAGATAAGGCTTAGCACAACTTTATTCAGTCCATTCATCTAGAAATTAGTTTAGCTGCAATTGTGAACTTTCCTATATTATGACGCTATTCAGTACTCAGTACTTTTTTGTATTTTCAACAAGAAGTATCAACCTACTCCTGAGTGAGTGTAAATATGTAATCTTAATATGCGGTAACGCACTATCACCTTTAACTGTGCAAGAAGTGCCCATTATGTGCATTTTAGAATCACGTTAGACTATTTCAGTCCTTGTGCGTACAAATTCCGTTTAATTCGTTTAGAATGAAAAGTTATTGCAAATAAAATAAATTTATATGCTTTAGATTCAAACGAAATTTCGTAGTTTCTTCTGAGAATACCTCATGGCAGTGCTTAAGCTTCTCGTTACACACGACAAATAACTATTTGAAGATTTTTTCCACTACTGTAAATGTATATTTCATTTAAATCATGTTAAACAACTGACAGAGTAAAATATTTGTGTGTTTCATCAATATTATGTTGATAAGTAATCTATTATACAAGTAGTTAGACAAAACATACTATTGCCAAACAATAAAAGAAAAAACATTTTAACTGGTACTACTAGTTGTTCCAAAAGTTTACAATTATCAGGCTTTTGAAAATCTTAAATAAAAATCGAAATAATAGAGTAGGAATGAGAGATCATTGTCTCATACTGAAATCTATTTAATGATCCAAATTAATGATCTAAAGAAAATTACCTTAATGTGTTATAGATACTTATATAGGAAACATTTATAAGCAAATTAGTACATTATATAGGAAACATTCATAAACAAATCAGTACTTAAGAATGAAACATTTATTATATCAACCCTATGAAACAGAATAATGTGAAATATTAAGATGGCAATATGCAGCATGTTACTATAAAACGTACCTCCATGCTAATATATATATATATATATATATATATATTTGAAGGAAAATCATGAAAACATGTATGCTAAAGTGCGTGAAAGGAACGAAATGTTCCTAAATACACTGTTTTTCTTGATGCTCTTTTTCAAAGTTTGTAATTATATATTTTTGACTGCCGATAATTCGTCAGTTAATTGTAACAAGAAGTTTTATTTGTCCCTTGCATTATGCTTTACGTAGGAAACTTTGGTAACTTCTGATTAAATTGTATATTTAAAAGTAAAAAAAAAATCAGTGCAAATTCTTCGGGATATTGCAGCCCAAATAGTAGAAATTTTTTTTAACTCCATACTTTATAACTTTGACTGTTCAAGTCGACAAAATTAAATCATTATTTATCTCTAAAAGTTAACACTCCCAGAAAATGAGTCTAACAAGACGCTGAGAAAGCTAGCGCAAAAGTTATAACACAAACAGTGTTGTATCGCAAAGTTATAACATGCTACAATGTAATAACACAAAGTTTAAGAAACTCTGATCAATGGGTTGCGTTTCATATGCTCGCGCGAAAAACTAAATTATTTAGGTAATTATTAGTGTAATTTTAAATTGTGTGCGTTCTTCATAACCTTTTCTTTTCCTTAAATCTATATCTTGAAAGTTGAAAACTGAAAATAAAATAAATTCTAATTAAGGAAAATTGAGATTAATAGACTGAGAATGAAAGACGAAGTGTCTAATGATATCCGAACTTTTAAAGCTTAACCATAGCGTTAATATTATGTTGTACATCCGTTTACGTTTTTCTGTAGAAAAAATATTATTCGTGGATATCAAAATATTACATATATGTGTATACGTATTTATATGTTAGTCATTTTATGGTTCTGCGAATTTCCTCAAAATTTATTTATGGATTTTTAAAATCAAAAACTACAGTTTATTTATTTATAATTGTCCTCTGTGATGTTTTTATATTATCCCTAAAAATCATTTATGTAGCTGACTGTTAGAAGTTGAAGTCTAAATCTGAAGACTGCCGTACACGGAGTCATTTTAATATATGCATATATATATCTATTTTACTCAGATTCGTTGTAATGTATAGGAAATGTATCTAATGCATAAAACTGGGCTTCTATTTATAGAAACTAGAGTTGCTACGATGTTAAGCAATAAGGAAAAATTGATGCGTGTATAAGAATGAACTACTGCATTAAAATCTAGAAACATTTTGGCAACTACTTCATAACATCGAAAACACCACAAAGTGTTATAACACAACACAATGATATAAAGCCACAACGTCTGTAACAGCTTACTCTCCAGCACCTTTATCGTAAACTTATTTATTTTGTATATAAATGAGCTATTACATTTATGAGATATGTGTTTTAGGGGAGTATCTGATCGTATATAATGTCTTTTTTGCATAAAAGAAACATCTTTGTGATAATGTGAAGAGATGAGATGATAATGTGCTTTATGGTTGGATTCTTGTTGTTGTGCAATTTTGAATGAAATTTCAGGAGCTATATCATGTGAATATATGTCGTATGTGTTCTCTGAACTCTTAAATATGCGCTGGAAAAGAATTGTCTATTGACCAGATATATATTGAACTTGTCTTTGTCACATATTTTCATACAGATATTATTCCATAGTACCGTAATTTTTAACGCCTTTGTACTGCGTCGTTACTTAGCAAACTTTTGACTCTTGTTAAGGATATTACTAATATTTTATTTTGAAATTTATAGAAGATTTAGCTTGCATATAAATTATAATTCAAGTTATATAATATGTAATATGTTTAACGTGTGTACAAAATATAGTCTATTACTATATACTTAAATGTATTTAGCGCATCCATTTACAACTCTAGTAGCCCAATTCTAGATAGTTAATACTCGAAAGTTAATATTTTTATCGCATTATGAAGTTGAAATTTGATATTTGTTTAACGGTCACTTGAATAGTAGATTGTAGCAAATCTTTCTATTATGCAAGTTATTAATGAATTGATTTTAGCTGATTAGAATCTAATGAAATCTATCCTTCGTTTTATTAACTTTTTGGTGTGTATTCTTTATTAATTTTCATTATTTGCATTTTATGTGTGTTAAGAAGAATTAGTATCTGATTTTGCACATTTTATGTAATATGTACTGAAAAATATGGAAATTTATCTTACGCATAAGAAGGTGTCTTTAAATACCTTCTTAAATGTTTCGAATGATGTAATGCCTTCTTTACTACCAAAAATCAAAACCTTTTTCGTGATATGTGCATGTAAATATTTGTCAAAATTTAATACTATTGATGTTTGTCTTATATTACAAAAGGAATCTCAAACTTATTTAATGCGCACATTATTACGCATTAAATAAGATTTAGCTGACATAACAATGCAGTGAATCTTACATTCATTTGTTGGCCGATTCCAACATTATTATCACTATTTTTCTTAAATAAAACATAAATCTGATACCAACATCTATTTTAGTGGCAAAGCGATTCATTCGTTTACTTACAAATCTTTCAGATATAGTTTTCTGTATTAAATCTGTATTTGTGTAATTAAGTTTATTATTCCAAAATTAAACTAATTTTTACAGAAACCAATGCTAAGCTCTATTCTAAGCTTCATCTTTCGAAACTCATTAATTTCATAATGACACCGGCTTTCATAATGACGTAAAAATTTGTGGTTCTTAAGTTTCTAGCAAATTTTGATCATGAATTTAAATACAGAAAAGAGGAATATTATTTACGTAATACTTTTGTGAATGTAGTAACTTAAAGAAATTCGTTTAAATTATGCAGATTGTAGCCTTTTTTTCGGTTTGTTATAAATTGATACAAATGCTTCAAACATATAATTGAGTAATTTAAATTGTAGAGTGCAAATTCAGACGGTTTGGCTCTTTAATCTAAAGAAACCATAATTTTGAATTGTAACTTTTGGATTTAAATTTTAAACTATTGCTGTAATAGAGATCTAATATCATAGTTAGCATTAAGAGCAAATTGCTTACATGTTTCAAGGTTCGAAAGTTATGGAAAAGCTTGAAAAATATCCGATGTAGTTTGAAACATTTTATTCTCCAAACGCAAAGACGCAGTGACTCCATGTGGCGGTAACAATACAATGTTGTAATAAATATTCAGTTCGTTAAACTGCCTTTAATTTGATCAATACATCATTTTGAACTTAAGCTTTCGAAACTATTGCAACCTAAAATAAACATTAAGTTAATAAGATTTGAAATTAATAGTGTGGATTTTACTTTTCAATAACTCACAAATTTTCTTTTATTATTATTATTATTATTATTATTTGAATTTTGCAAAGTTTGAGAATTTTACCAGTCACCAAAGTTTTAATGTGTATCTCCTGTATCTAAATTATTCAAAGCATTTATTTTAAATTCAGAAGTTCAAAGTTAGAGCTTAAATCCTTTTTTTACAAAATTATCTCATTAAGAAAGATGTTCTTATTTTTTTTCCTTTGTAGTTTGAATTTGCCTTTCACCATTTCGACTCATGCTCAGTTAGCATACTGAACACAAAACGAATAAATGATGTTAAAAGTAACATGCTTAATTATATTTCCGGAACTGCCTTAGAATATGACAGCTCGCTAGATAACATTAATTGACTACATTTTCTGCAAGCCCCTTGGCTGTAAAGTTCTACATTTATTTCCTAATGCTAAGCAAAACGTAGGTTTGTCCCAACATAAGTTACTGTTTAACTTAAATAAATAGTTCAGAAAGCGTACTTAAGTTTAAAGATGAATACAATTGTTAAATGTGAAAGTGCATATAAAATCATAACCGTGGTGGAAATAATTGCAAAACTATCAAATTCAGTTGACAATTGTTGCGCCTTAATCTTCCTGATTTAGATATGTATTAATGTAAGATAAAATCGGTGGAGTTTTATTTATTTATATATTTTATTATTTATTTTTTCTGGCTATGATGAAATAACAAGTATTTTGTCAAGATGATAGTTCTGTCCCTAAGTAGGTAATTTACTAAAGCAAGTGCACATATACCGACTGTTGTAAGAAAGATCCTTCGTGAAGAATTTTGTACAAAACACTGGCTCTTAATATCGGAAAACGCAGACCCTCCTTGTAGCCCACATCTTGTACAGATTTGACTACGAGGAAAGAACGTATGGCATTTAGTTGTATTCGTTTAATCAGTTCATTAACCCTAATCGTCTCTGAAGGCTTTCATCCAGATTGTAGTCAATCAGATTGTAGTCAATCCAGATTGTAGTCTGTCAAGTCTAATTTTCTATTCAAGAACTAGTCGGCATTTATTCTAACTGCGTTATATTTTTAGTGTCTGTCTTCCACAAAACACTCACAGAAATCTGAATTTACTAATTAAATTATGTAAAATTATCTGATGCTTCTTATCTTAAAAACAAGAACTTCTTTGCGAAAAGTTCTTATGTGGTCTGATTCAGTTTATGTTGTGCACGTGAAAGCTCCTTTACATGCGATGCTTAAAATTTAAACACTGTATGAATACAATTAAAAATGTATTCGTTAGGTTCTGAGGAAGACTCGAAACGATATAAAAATTAGACGTTTAAATTGTATCTCACTAATATTTCGCTACAGTAAAGTTTATGCACAGTGCGTATGACAGGTAATAGATGGTCTTCGAATGAACAATATTTCCCTTTTATATTTCTATGCATAATAATAATAATAACACAATATTATAAATTGTTAAATAAAAGACCTAATGCCCAAAAGCACTTCAGGACATTTAAATGGTATTGGCTAAACAGGTTCCAACAGTATCTGCCTCTAGCATTTTATGAATGAATGCTTAGGGCTTCTCTAAATGCCGAAAGCAATAAAAGAGTTAATTTTCGTGCTATAACAAGACTAGTCACTGATGTACTATTACTAAGAAACAATTTGTTTCCCCATAACTTCAGCTTTTCCACCCTTCGTGTCTTTTAAATTCCTTAGATTCTAGTGCCAAATCTGCTATAACTTTGAAAAGATTTATTTCACAAATACGATTTGTAGACTTTTATGACTGTTTTTGGCCCAATGCTTTCACTGAAAATATAAGTTCTAAATATGTAATTAAACAAAGAACATGTAAAAAATATTAAGTGATAAAATAATGTACAGTAAATATCTGAGAACTAAGTTTTATGTAATAGGATGAGTAAAGCTATAATTCCAAGTGATCTCTTTTTAAACTGAGACTGAATGTATAAAACTGGTACACTCAATGCAATATTTTTAGGTTAACTGTATACTGATATCAAATAAAAGGAAAAATATCTGATGGTTACTTTAAAATTTTCCAAATGTATATTATTGAAAACCTTTATCCTCATTCACTTAGAACACCTTAGTGTAATTTATGAGGTCGTTCCAAATTATCAGAATTGTTATTAACTTGGTAAGATTCGATGATTCATATTATAGGTTATTATTCATGAAATATTTATAAACTTCAGTATCTAAATCACTTCAATTAAATCTTACTTTTTTATGCATGATCTCCTAGTATATTTATAATAGAATCAAAATTTCATTCTGTCGTAAATATTTCATGAAATTTTATATTTTTATTAGTCGTGTCAATTAAAGGTCTTTTTTCTTCAATTTTTCCTCGAATCTTGCCACGAGTAATTTAATAAAAGTGTAGAAATATATTTTTCCTCATGACTGTGCAGCTATTATATAGGCATTATTGAGAAACTTATATTCATTAATCTTCTAAACATCTTGATGTTATAGATTTATTGAATGATACAACACGAGTTTTATCATTGGTGCTGAAGAATGGAAAGAATAATAAAAATCTTTTTTTTTAATCTTATGATGTGTTTATTCTTTTTGTGAAACGATCACCATTATAACGTAAAATAAATCAAATTTCGAATCCGTCAGCAAGTGTGATGATGAATAGATTTAATTCTTAACAATAAGATGTAACTAATACAGTAATACATCTGATTTAAACTATCGAAATTAGATCTATTTAACACTAGCTTAATTTGAATACTGAATAATTAAACACAATTATTCCATATTACAGTAATCTTAGCAAGCCTGTTTACAATGTATTACGTATACCATTAACTCTAAAACAAAGTAAGTGAACGACATGGATGCATAGCTTGAGGATATATTATTGTAATAGACGAGTATTTTTCAAAAGATCATGGATTCAGGGGGAAAAGTAGCTGTCCCTCTACTTCATATTGACATCTGCAACATGTCAAGAGCATTGATGTCAGATTAACAAACGCGTTTCTTCGTGTTGTCGTTTAAAGTAAAGCAAATGCCTAATTATGTTGGTATAAAGAATTCATAATGGGAAAACTCCATTCTCCTTGTATCGATTCAGAAATTTCTGAACGGAGCTACAGTATTCGCAAAACATGTAGTTCCAATAAAAGAAATTTTTTTAGTACTGAGCGAAGAATTTTTAGCATGGCGGTCTTATATAGATAATGATAATTTTCAACACATCGAGCACTCATTCTGCATCCTGCGTGATGAATTGATGAATCTACATGATAACTGAAATATGTCTTTCAGGAGACCGCACATCTTTCAGTTACATGTGCAGCCGCTGGCTTCGAACCTACCAATTAAATTGTTCTCAGTTTGCCAAGATGGCAGTCCTAAATTACGGATCTGACGAAACTGGCGTAATCCTTCCGCATCTTTGCAAACATTATGTTTGATGTTCATGAGCATCTTCGTTAAGTTTCATAAACTCAGCATGTTATTTCTTTTAAAGACCTAAGTATTTTTTTGCTGTGGCTTGCGTAACCAGAGCAGTAAACAAGAAAATGGCGAAAGGCATCACAGTCTCCAACGATGGTGCTGACGCAATGTAAGGTCTCGACCATATAAAGTCTTGCTGTAAGCTCTCGCCTTCTTGGCATGCCTTCGTGGTGTAGTGGCCAGCACGTCCGACGCGTATTCGAGAGGTCCGTGGTTCGAGTCCCGGCGAGGGCATTGTTCATTTTTATGCTTCCTGCATCAAAAAAAAGTCCTAATCATTCTACAACCTGAACCTCGAAACTGTAGGATATTCTGTCGCGGGTGTCGGATCCCTAGCTTCCTATTGATTAAAAATCGATATCCTGAGTTGTGTTTTCTTTTTATTCTATGCAGACTGCTCAAGTACCATACGTTATTTTCAATAAAGAAGAATATCTCTCCAGTGCGAAATTCCAATATTTGTGCTGAAAATATTTGCGATATATTTACTTTGACCGTAACCGTGGTACACGTTATGCCGTTATATTCGTGACTTGTCTTCCGCGTTCTTATTGTTATTGTTAATTCGTCAGATTACTTTGCAACTCCCCTGTGCTTGTAAAGGTTTTTAAACATTTTGTAGATATTTTTTCGCAATGGCGGGTACTTGCCTATAACGGCATTGGCCATTACTAAGGCCAGAAGTGGTGACCATTTCATTGTGCAGGCTCCTAACAGACAGCCACCGCTACCTTCTATGAAGGTACAGACAATTTTACATCCACGCCTTCTCCGAGATTCGAAATCGGGCGCTTCGGTATCGCAGTCAGGCTCCCCTAACCACTATACCTTTTGGGAGTCAGTTTTGTAGATATAGAAATGTACGTTATTTTTGCGTTCCCCACTATAGAGTTATACAGGCCTTTTACATTAAACGCGGCTATTTGCCACACTAGTTACAGAAATGAAAACATATTTAAGATATTTTCTTCTATGCTTTTCTCAAAAAATACCTTACCTTTAGATACACTCAACTGCCGAACAATGGCTCTTATACTGTGGAGACATTAGGTTATTTCGAAGCGTGATGAGATGAGAAATGAGCAATGCCCTCACCGGGACTCGAACCGCGGACCTCTCGAATCCCTATGCCAAGAAGGCGGGAGAAATACCTTATATACTCCTCCTCTTAAAGGGCGACTGGGTATTAGGGGACCCAATCCAAATGGTGGTGGAGAATCATCATCCACCACCTTTTTTTAGTTCGGGCGCCACTGAGGAGACATTACAATTTTTTGAATGCAGGAGAACTGAAAAAGGAGCAATGCCCTAGCCGGGACTCAACCAGGGAGTTCTCGAATTTTCTTCGAGTGTGCTGACCACTACACCACGAAGTATGTGAAGAAGGTGGGAGAAATACCTTATAACAGAACCAAAAACGGTAGAATTTGCAGTGAATATTTTCAGCACAATAGTTACGAAGATAAATGAAAGTCGCATTCTTGGAGTGCAAAAAAGAAAATTATCAAACAAAGAACCTAAAATAAATTTATCATATTCGCTTCCTCAAGAAATAGCAGCAAGGTGGTAGACGCAGGAAATTATTAAATATTAAATACTTTTGAAAGAAGGAGAGTATTACTTCAGAATTCAGTTTTAAGCTATACGATTTTTCAGTGATAATGAAAGTTATGAACAAACTTCAAATGATTCTGAAATCAACCGGTCCAATAATAATACAGAAATTTACTAAATGAATGAATTATAAACACAATAATGCGCGTAACGAGAATTTGAAGGAAAAAATTAATTCTCGAGAAGTATCCTCATAGATTATGAAACGAAAAAAAAATTATATATATTAGAACTTTCAGAAAAGAAATATTTAGAACAGAAAAGAAAAAAAAATCGTCAGCCTGCAGAAAAATTTTCTTATCAAAATTTCAAAAATTAAATCCCATGTAACAAAATTAAAACAGGCGACACCCAAATCTCAGAAAACATCTTAAGCTGCATTTTTGCAAAAATTGAAATTAGAAGTATTATCTAGAGGGCAAAAAATGATCAAAATATTTAACCTACAATACAACAAGGAGTTTCGTGTTGCATTTTCAGTTCAGAGCAGTTCTTTTACATAAAAGCTACGTTTTTTAGAAAATAATATATATAAATTGATGTTCTTGCGCTAATAGAAAAAAATCTGAAGTCTGGTAGATCTGTCTAAAGAATAAGTAAAATCATAAGAAAAATTTTGTCTTCCCATTTCTAACAGTTAAAAATGTAAAGCATATTAGAATAAATTCCTTTTTTCTTGCTTCATGTTTTCTAAAAGTTTTTTTTTATTCTAGTTGACAAACTGACAAGCATTTTTGACGCGTCATTGATAAATTGGCTTTCCTGCATGAATTTTACGTTTAAGATGTTGCAGTAAGAAAAGCAGTAACAACAATCTTGCTACACAAAGCAGAGACCGATTGCAACAAATTGAAGATGAACTCCAGCTTAGAATGATTCAGTTTCAGTTAAAACTTGACCCCGTTAATTAACAATAAGTTTCGGCTTTCTTACTTAACTTTAATGACTTTTATATAATCCTAATGATACAGATAATTTCACAACACGAAACTCAAGCAACAAATGATAATTTCAATCAGTAATTATTAGCCTAACAAATTACTGCT
>KK115271.1:724532-745485 GCA_000611955.2 Stegodyphus mimosarum | reverse complement strand
CAAACTCATTCTGTACCAATAGTTCATCTTGAACACTTTGTATTCATATTCTACTTCTCTTATTAGCTAGTTTGCTACTTCGTCTCTCTTAAAAAACAAATTTCAAAATTGTATGTTCCATTTAAAAATTTCGATGTGGTTCTCCAAGAACAGACACAATTTTATTTGTGTTGGCTTTACAGATGTTTGTCACCAAAAGTAAAGAAATATTAAAATCGGCCTTGACTGCAAGCTTTCACTTACTTTACACATCTCAGACTATTTAGTATATTATCTCCTTTGACAAAAGTAGTTGAAATTCTATTAAATATATGCATATATATGAAATAAGATTGCATTATTATTGTAATAAGATAAGTTGTTAGAAGAAAGTTGCAACGAATTGGGTCTGGTTCTGTTCATCATAACTTGAAGACAACTTGATTGCTAGTTATAACAACGGATGCATAAATAAAAAAACTTGCAGACATGGATGAAATTCCGCAAATAGTTTTATTTGTGGAATAAATCGAGATAAACTAGGATTTGAAAAAGGTATCATCAAATGCGGTTCTAATGGATAACGACTGTTTCCCAGTAGATAAACATGATGCGAGAAAATTCTTATTCCAAATTGTGTTTTTCAGTCCACTCAAACTCCCATATAAATGAACCATGAGCACTGCCTGGACACTGTGATACAACACTCAGAACTTTCAGATCACATAATTGGAAACACATACAAGCTGTAAGTCAAAAAAAATATCTCATTTGAAATTTTAATATTGATTTTTAACATGAAATATAATTGAGATATTAATAAATCAATCATTTTAAGGTAGCTGCTTTCCATCTTTATTAAAAATTTCTTGATAAATATAATAAAAGTATGCAATTGGATATTATATTTTAACAACTGAATTAAATTTTAAAATGTTATGAAATGACTCATATTTATTATCAAATATTTTCCTGCCATTTGAACATTAAAAGAAAATTTATATTTTCATTTAATGAAGACAAGCCAGTCAGGCATTGCTGCTTTGTTAATAATAACATTGTAGAGACATTAGGATTTTTTGGTAGCAGGAGACATGAAAAATATGCAATTCCTTCGTCGGGAATCGAACCACGGACCTCTGAAATACCGGCTCAGTGTGCTGACCATTACACCACGAAGGCACGCTAAGAATGTGGGAGATATACCTTATATACTCCCCTTTTTAAAGGGCGACTAGGGTTTTTAGGGGACCTAGTCGCCAAATCCTGGGTGTGGAGAGTCATCATCCACAACCCTTTTAGTTCGGGCGCCAGTGTAGAGACATTAGGATTTTTTGGTAGCAGGAGACATGAAAAATATGCAATTCCTTCGCCGGGAATCGAACCACGGACCTCTGAAATACCGGCTCAGTGTGCTGACCATTACACCACGAAGGCACGCTAAGAATGTGGGAGATATACCTTATAACATGTGTGCAATCTATTTCACCTACAACATTTGTAAACTTCATAAAATCCTCATTGACTTTAAAGAAGCAGATTTTCAGTGTTCAGATATTTTTTATATTTATGTGCTAGCTGCGTAAGAGCAGACAGTACACGGTTAAAAAATCTGGATATTGTAGACTTCAGCATGAAACAGATCAGCAAACAGATACTGAAAACTGCCAGTTCAGAGAATCCGAAATACATTCACAACTTTAAAAATACCGCAAATACTTAAGAACAATTACCATACATTTTTGCAAATTTATGAAAATTTAAATACACAATTTTAATGAAATTATGAAATACAGATTTAAAACTGCAGAAATAAAATATGCTACATAAAACACAATTTTTGCCATTTCTTTATGGAAGTACCTGTGAAATTTCTGGTAATCTGATATGGTATAAAGAAATTTTATTTTTATTTTTTTAATTATTGTTTCACATGGCACACATTTTGTAAACTGCCCTAACCTATGTAGCTCAATATAAAAATTTCCATAATCAAACTAACTGTAAGATGACTTACATGTCTAAAAATCAGTAAACATGCTTCATGCAGAGAGAAAATGAATTATCTATTTTCATGCTTAAATCAAAGGTTAGGTTATTGAAATGTGCCAAAAGCACATGCGAGCTATCTGCTTAAGGGAAGGGATGCCTTTGTGGACGACTTTCTAAGGGACACTAGCTCATATTCAAGTTATGAGGAAAACCATGGAAAACATTGTCATTCACCTGGAATCAAACCCAGGTTGCATCCAGCCCATTCACCTGGAATCAAACCCAAGTTGAACTCTCAGTATTGAGTGGTCAAACCCAATTAGGCATTGACGGGAACGTAATCAAAGATACTAATATTCTTGCGAAAGGTGATTACTCTGCTTTTGCCTTTGGTTATGAATATGAATCATGTGATACATCTGCTTGATGATAATTCATCATATAAATTTTGGTTTAGCCTATATTTTAGGGTGCCAACACTCAGACAATAGAATTTCTATCGAGCCATCTTAAAAAAACAATTACACGAACATGAGAAGCACAACGACCGCAATGCTGCCCATTACTTTGCTCATTGTGATGACAATCTGTCGACAGCAGAGAAAATTTTCTGACCATGTTGAAAGATACTGGGACAGTGTTTGCGTGAATGAAAAATAGGTATGGCTATCAGTTTTGTTTTATACCCGATTATAGTAGAAAAATGATGATTATTGACAAATGTGAACCACAGCTTTGTCAACTGACAGATGCTAAAAGGATTGCTGAAATTGCTTTCTTAGTGTGTTTAATGATGACTTACAATGATGACTATCGAGGTATGTATATGATGACTATCGAGGTATAAACCTAAGTATCGTATCACATAATAGAGTCTTTGTAATTATTTATCTGCTGATGTTTTTCATGTGTTTTATTATGGTAATGTTTAGATTATTTGGTTTTGAATCATATTTCATTGGTGGTAACTCATTTATTGTGAGAATACCAAGATATTTTTTTATTTACATGAAATTCTGTGATCACTTTTCAAATAATTTCATAAATGACTTGATGATGCACCAATGTGTATATACATTCATGTGTAATTATTATGCAAGATCAATAGTAAAAAGCCAAAATTACTAGCCACACTGTAAGAACAGGCAAGACGTACTTTATGAGAAAATTAACTAATATTTTTGGGTATCAGATACTCTTCTTTATATGTGAACTGCTTAAACAATTGAGATAAAGAGATATTGAGATATTTTCATACTCTTAAAAATTATATATTACAGAAAGCATATACAACTTAAATCGTATTTCTAATATTGAAAAAATTTTCTTCAAATTTATTTCTTAGGATAATTAAAACAAAAAAGGACAAATTAATAGCGGTCACTGACATTACTAATGGTTTCAAAAGTTCATAGTAATTAACAATATTGTTCCATACTAACAAATTATCATTATCTGAGCTAAAATAACTGATTACTTATCATTATTATGAATAAATTATCATTTCTTCCAAAAAAAAAACCTTGCTGCACACTGAAATCAAAATTCTAGGTGCTTATGTGAAAAAATGTTAAATTTTCTCATACAGGTCATTTAAGCATGATATATGAAGCAGTGTTAGCTTCCTATTTTTTTATTTAAATTAATCACATATCATAACAGACGTTTTTACTTCATCGTACCAATATACATTTTTTTAATCGTACATCATCTGAATAAAAATATAAATAGAACGACATCCAGAAATTAGCTGTTGCCATTTCTCAGTAGATATTCGGTCTAATAACAATAAATAATTTACAATTGTGTTTACATTCGACCATTCTGACTTTTCAATTGTCCTCATTTGAACCAAATCTTAACATACATTAAAACGAGAAAAATAAAATGAAATATAACTTTGAAAAAAAATTCTATAAGTCCTACACAAAAGCTCTATAGCGTACTGTTCGCTTGGACCTTTGAAGTTCGTCATCGTCGTCACTGTCATCGTCATCATTTGCTTCTGCATTTTCCCAAGATTTTAGTTGACTTACATGAGCAGCTGATGCATAAAAGCGACCATCGCAGGCTTCATCTAGGTGTGATATTCTATGCGTGTCGCCTGAAAGTACTTCTGTCACAACCATTGGACCACGATACTTAAGTTGAATTTTGGTTGATTTCCCTGTAAATTTTGAATTCCTTTTAACTACTACTATTTCTCCTTGCTCAAACGGTAGAGATTCCGATTTCTTCTTGTCATAATAAGTTTTAATTTTTGCTTGTTCTCTAGCAATTTCTTCTCTAGCTTCTTTTTGTAATTTTTCCGGTTCCTTCCAAACTTCTGCTTCTTCATTAGCAAGTAATCTCAAAACTCCATCTTGAAATCGTGGTATATATCCATGAAGTATTTCAAACGGTGTTTTCCTAATAGTTTTATTGATTGTGTTATTCAAGTTTCTCTCAACTTCTTTAATTCTTTTGTCCCAACCCTTTTGATCTTTACTTTTTATTAATGTTACTATCGTTGATAAAATTGGTCTGTTCGATCTCTCGACCATACCATTTCCTTGTGGGTGGGAGGTTGAATTTAATGTATGAAGAATTCCCTTTTCCTTGCAAAAGTTTTTAAATTCCTTTGAAGTAAAAAAAGAACCTCGATCTGATATTATACGATGTGGCAATTCAAATTCTTCTGTAAAACTCAGCAAGGATTTTAGTACGGTTTTTCGAAGACGTGTTTTCCACAGCATCCAATCGAACGAATCTGGTCATATTATCAATGACGATTAACAATTCCTTGTTTCTTTTAGAACTTGTGATGAAAGGTCCAAGGTGATCAATGTGTATTTTTGCAAAAGGTCTGCGGCCTGGGGGAATAGGATGTAAAAGACCCTGTCTTTTTCCACGCGGAACTTTGCTGATGAGGCACTCGAAACACATTGATATATGTCGACGAGCATATCTCTGCATAGCAGGAAACCAGTTTCTTTGATTTTTGAGACAGTCCTGTCAACAGCAAAATGTCCCATAAAGTCATGAAACTTCACATCTATGCTTTTTTTCATGCTTTTAGGCACGACGTATAATAATATTTTCCTTTTCTTCTTCCGCTACAATCCGAAACAGTCTATTTCTTTTCAAAAGATAATTTTCCACATTTTGATTTTCTTCTTTGGTTCTTTCACTTGGGTCTTTCTTCGAGATTGTTATTAATTCCCTTAATTTTTCATCTACATGCTGTATCATAAGAAGTTGTTCGTCTAAATTTAAGGTCAGACAAGCTTCTAAATTATCTTCTATTAAAGAATGCATGGTGTCTGATGAATTAATAACAGGAGCTCTACTGATTGCATCGATATGAAACATTTTAATCCCTGGTTTGTGGCGTAGTTCAAAATTATACTCTTGAATAAGGATACTCCAACAATCAATTTGGGGATTAGTAGATTTCTTTGAATTCATGTAAACCAATCCTTGGCAGATGGTAACTACCGTAAATTCAATACCGAGTAAGAATTGTCGAAGTCTGCCTTAGAGTCCAGACAATTGCCATTAGCTCAAGTTTACTTGAGTGATAATTCTTTTCAGCTTCCGTTGTCTTCTTACTCACGCAGTAGAAAAGATGCTATTTGTCATCACTTTCGAGTTGAAGTATCCCCGCAATACCCTTTGAACATACGTCAGTATGGACTTCTGTTTGAGCTTTAGGGTTGTACAAAGCTAAAACTGCTTGATTCGTCAGTTCATTTTTCAGCATTTTAAAAGAATTCCGCTGATTTTCTTCACATCTGAATGCTTGATTTTTCTTAGTTGAGTCAATGGTCCAGCTTTAATGGCATAATTTGGAATAAATCTTCTAAAAAAACTTATTAAACCAAGAAATCGTCGAACTTCATGAATGTTTTTAGGTTTTGGGAATTTTGATATTACTTCAACTTTTCTTGATCCTGGCTTTATTCCATTTTTATTGATGGTAAAGCCTAAATATTCTATTTCTTGTTTGGCAGATTCACATTTCGGTAACTTCAGGGTTAGTTTAGCTGCACGTAGTGCGTCGAATACTTTAATTAATTTCTGAATCATTTCTTCTCAAATCCTTGCTAGAACAAGTATATCATCAAGATAGCACAACGCTTCTTTATAGCATGATGAGGATAATGCATGATACATCAAACGTTGAAATTCTACAGGAGCGTTAGTCAAGCCAAAAATCATTCTTTCAAATTGTTCACTTTCAGCCGGTGTTACGAAAGCAGTTTTCAATTTTGCACTTTCAGTTAGTGGAATTTGTAAATATGCATGTGCTAAATCTAGCGTTGTAAACAGACTGCACCCATACAATTTTTCTAATAAATCGTCTATTTTAGGCAGGGGAAATTTGTCCTTTATAGTTTGACTATTGAGACTCCTCTAATCAACAACTAATCTGTATTCACCAGTCTTTTCTTTACTAATAGGACAGAACTAGCATATGGGGATCGCGTTTCTGTTGCAATTCCATTTTGTTTCCATTCCTGAACTATTTGTTTGATCGCAGCTCGTTCAGAGGCATTTGTTCTATAAAGCTTCATATATACTGGCTTTGAACCTTCGATTTCTTTAATGTCCATTTTTATGAGATCTGTGCACCCTAGTTCTGAAATGTTTTGTGCGAAGCAATCTCTGTATTAATTCAGAAGACGCAGCTGGTGATCAATGTCGAGATATGAACCAATTTTAACTTCGCTTAAACTTATAGGAACTTTGATGTTCTTAATATTTTCCCTTTTTGCTGCGTTCGAGCTCAATTCAGAAATTTCAGTATTTAAACATAGTTCAACTTCTTCTCTCCCAAAGCATTGATCTTTTTGGAGCTTAACGCTTCTATCACCAATGCTAATCATTGGCATACAAATTTCGCCATTTTTAATTTCTAATAAACAGCCGATACCTTCGGAAGGATTTTCTATCATAATTAATCCATTATCGACAAAATCTGCTTGAGAACAGACAAGACTGATCGTATTTTTCTCTAATTCATTTGCCTCAAGAGCTTTAAGGCAGACTCGATTTATATTTTCATCAATTTCGAGGTTACTAAATAGTTCATCTTTCCGACATCCGAAGTGAAATCTTTTTTCTATTCTGACATAAGCGATATAAGGGAGATCAAGCCCTGTCCGTCCGATGATTAGATCAACTGGCTGTGCATTATCAGGAACAAGGTATATATTTATGCCTTGGCATTTTACATTATCAATTTCAATATCGGCTTTAATCATTCCTATAGAGGTCACTGCAGGCACTCTTTGATTTCCAAAACCATACAATTCATTCGCAGCAGGTTCGAGTTTCACTTTCAGTTTCTGAGCAACTGAAGTCCTTAAGAGACAACAAGAACTACTCGTATCAATTGAAGCGTGTACTTCTTCAGAATTATTCAGTTTTGCTTTCTTCAAATATGAATTGCTCTCTTCTGTTTTCTTGCCAACTTGCTCAACTGAATAATTTTTATCATTTGAATGATTATTTTCAGCTTCATTAATACAACTTTTAGCTTTATGACCTGTTTTATTACATTTACGGCATATTACTACAGGTTTTAGCAGCGGACAGTCTTTTGAAATATGTCCAAAATTATTACAACTGAAGCGTTTTGATTCACCTTTTTCATTAAGTGTAATACCGTAGAATTTTTTCTTTTCTTTGATTGAAGCAAGTGGAACACCTTTAAAGGAGCTTCGATTGTCGGAAGGCCCTTTTTTACGCGGTTGTTTATTGCTGAAAGTTGACTTCAAGGTATCATAATCATCTAGCTTTTTAACTAAATCAGTTGGTGAAATCAACTTAGACCAGACATCAATAAAATGGTCTTTTACTTCTGAAGGCTCTTTAAGTTTTATCTGATCCGCTATAATAAGATCGCTCAATTTTTCAAAACTATCTACTTCAATTTCACTTACCCATTCATTAAAAAAATTTCTTAATTCATACGCAAAATTCTTCCATGTATTTCTTATACTCTTACTGTGCTTAAAAAAATTTTAGCGAAATTTTTCAGGTGTCATCTTATACCTTTTTAATAGGATCTTTTTAACTCCTTTATAATCGTTTGCAATCTCATCCGTTTCTCTGGCGATTAACCTTGCAATTTCACACGGCAATAAACCAAGCAAATGAGTAACCCATGTATTTTCTGGTATTTCTACTTGTTTGGCCAAACGCTCAAACATAATTAAATATAAACTTATATCATTTCGTCAGATTTAAATTTTTGCATCAAACGATGAAACTCTAACTTTGGATTCATACGCGTACATCAATCTGCTATCTGCTAAATTTGTTGGTCGGTAGTTTTTGAGCTCTTAAACAACGATTTCGGATTTGCGGAAAAAAACATCTACATTGTTGAATTTTATATCCTTGGTAAGCCCTACTCAAGAGGATTTTAATGATATCACCTGTTTTGCAATTGTATGGTCCCTTGGAGAGTTGTTGAAGTATTGAGTATTGTAATTTTGAAAGACTGAATCTACAAGAATTATCAACGATGCAGAAATGTAATAACATTAGGGTATGTTGTTTTATTTTAGATTTTCTACGGAGTGTTAAATTTGAAAATTGGAACTGTTTACATATTATGGTGGAGGGTTTTCTCTTTCGTTCGATAGAAGTTTTGATCCAAAATATTATAAATTCTCAATATTACGACTGTTTTCATAAGTTTTGCGTACCGGCAAGTGGTTCAGTTTGGAAATTGTAACAGAAGTTGTTCATTTTGATATATTGGACTTATATTCATATTGTCATAAGGCGATTTCTGTATTTTTCGATAAAACTTTCATTCAAAAATGTATAAAATTGCGGCATATTTTGTAAAATTTTCTAGTAAATATTCATATTTTCAAAATTTTTAGAATTCCATTATTTACAACATTCATATCACTCGCGCTGAGCTCTGCTTATGGCGCATGCATAAATTTGATTAAATATTACCTTACATATTGATATCATTCATATTTTATAGAGAATTTAACTTTAAGCTGAGTAAATATTTTATCTAGCGTACATTTCATTACTTATTTACTGTATTATCAATCTTTTTTCTAAGAAAAATACTTTATTTATTATGCGTACATTTCTCCTTAAATATATTTATTATAAATACCTTACGCCATAAATACTCTAAATTCGGCTTATTTACGAGTCATTACGAATATCTCGGATGCATATTCAGACACAAACTCAAAATTTGAAATGGATATATCTTTAGATCCTCACGGACTGGAGGAAACGTCGTTTGCCAGAGTCCTCATCTCCTTTCTTCTTGCTTAAAAGCAAGATTGCTACATAGTAATATCTTCAGATATTACTATTGAATAAACTCAAAATTTGATAACAAAAAATTCAGATGTCATTGAATTATATTATAACAGAGGTTTAAAATTACTTAAAACAAAAAAGGAGATAAGTATACATTTCCACTAAATTTCAAGAGAAACTGAAAGATATACTAGACAATCTCAATAGTTTTGTACTGAGTAGAAACTCCAATAAATTATTTGAGGATAAAACGGAACAAACGTCTTCAAGTGTCTACAGCAAGAAACTACAGACAGAAAAGATTGCATCAAACGATAGATTACTTCAAGTTCTTCCTGATTATAAAGTCGTCCAAACACAAACTAAACAACAACATCAGGAATCAATTACTCAGTATCATAAGGAATCTATAATTCAACATCAGTTAATATCTTCAGATCACTCTTCTTTAAATAAACATCCTTCTAGTCACATTCACCCTACACAAAGAAATAATTCAACTAGGTATCACCATAGCATGAGCGAATATTCAGTAAATAAAAAGACTCCTGCCCTTCTACTAATTCCGAAAGGATGCAACTCTACTCAAAAAGTCCTGGATGGACAATCATATTCCATTTAATAGCCTCAACATTAATGTCCTAAAAGTAACTAAACTCACACGGGGAGATATAGCAGTCTCTTGCCAAAACCAAAGTGATACAGATGCCTTAAAGGATTTAATAGAAAAAAGTTCAATTTAAGATATTATTATAAAACGTTGTATTCCTAGACTTCCCAAATGTAATTTACACCATGTTCCAAATCAATATTTAGAAAAGGATATTGTCAGTCTGTTATCATCAATATCAGACTTACCGACAGATTCTTTCTCACCCCTCTACAAAATACCAGAAAGAATACTTCAAAATGGATAATTGAACGTACATCCTCAGCATTTGAATTTTTAATCAGTTTTAAAATTATCAGAATTGAATGAAAAATTTTAGGAATTACAGAGCACTATGGATTACGCCGTTGCAGTAATTGCCAAGACTTCACACATTCTACCAGATACTGTTCTTATCAAACACACTGCATGTTTTGCGGGAAAAATCACCACTATACTCATTGTCATGCTCCAAGCCCCGCATGTATTAATTGTCAGGTTAACAATACATATTTTGATACTAATTTCAATTTCAATATCTTTCATAGCGCAAATGATACTCACTGCCCAAACTATCAATTAGAAGTCAATAAGATTAAATCCAATATGTCTTATTAATGGAAGGCATTACTAATTTAAAAATGTTACAAATAAATCTTCAAACAGCTCGGGTAGCATTACCAAAAGCACTTCAATATGCAAAAGAAGAAAACATAAACCTAATCTTCGATCAAGAACTATATGTTTCAACTTCCAATAAACTCGAACTTCCACCAGGCCTTTTTCCACAACTTTCGTTTTCTACAAAGTCAGCAATAATTTACTGTGGTTCTCTGTCACCTGTTACAGTCCATATTACTCTCCATACTGTTACAGTTATGCTAGAAAATTTAAAATATCCCATTTACTGCACCTCCGTCTATGCACCCCCGTCTATCGATCTTCAAGAAATAAACTCAGCACATCTACCTTCACAATCTCATCGTTTAATAGCGGGAGACTTCAATGCACATAGTCCAGTATGCGGGGCACCTACTGAAAATAATACAGGTAAAATTCTTACTGATTACATCCAAGAAAACAATTTTACAGTTATAAATATTATCGACAGTCCTCCAACTTATCTCACCACAACTGCAAAAGACTGGATAGACATCACCATAGCAACACCGAATTTAGCACCTAATATCAATAACTGGAACATTTGTCAAGAAGATTCACTTAGCGATCATCAATATATTACCTTTCAACTTCCACCTGTGTTAAATTATTCAATCAAGAGAAGATACAAAGCTCAATATGCAGGACATAGTAAATCTAAAACCAAATTAAAAATTCATTCACAAAATATCATCAATTCTCTTGAAGCAGCATCTACTGAAGGTGAAGTCAATAATGTAACAACTAATCTTATTAATACCATTATTGAACTCTGCAATTCAACCTACAAAATACGATTTAGTCCAAATAAGCTAAAATTTAACTGGTGGAATCAAAATTTTGCAATTGAACGCAATAAAGTAAGAGCACTTTGAATAATAATAGAAAATATAAATCTTGCAAACAACCCGAAGAAAGATTTCAATTACGTAACAACTTTCAAAAAGCAAGAGCTCTTTATAAACGCAATATCCGACTCTCAAAAATCAATCGCTGGAAAAACTTCTGCTCTAAAACTTCAAAACTTTTTGGTTCAGTATTTCAAATAGCACACAATAAAACCTTATACCACCATCATTATCTACATACAATTTCCTGGGCTCTCATTCTTCATGAGATGCTGTTTTTCAAATCTTATCTCATCTATTTCCTCAAGATCTTAACTCTTCTCTTCCGAGCTCTGAAATTGATTCTCCAACTAACTCTACAGCTCTTCATGTTCCAGCCATCTCTTTTACTACTCCAAGTCTTGATGAAATAGACTATATAATCAAAATTCTTAATAATAAAAACACCTGGACCAGATGAATTGGACAATATCATCCTGAAATAAATTTTCCATCCCAACAAAAATATTATTCATTCCTTCGTTAAAGCCTGCTGGACATTTTCAGTCTTTCCTAGAAAACAGGCTGAAATTGTTCTCCTTATTAAAAAAAGGTAAACCTCCAGAAGATTCGCATTCATACAGACCGATATGCTTACTACCATCTCTTGGAAAATTACTAGAGAAACTAATTCTTTCAAGATTAACGTATCATCTCATCAAAAATAAAATAATTCACAAAAATCAATTTGGATTTATATCAAACAAATCAATAGATCATGCCTTTCAAAAACTTCAAGAAATACTCCAACATAATAAACTTCATCAACAACATTCCTTATTAATATCGCTGGACATCCGGGCTGCTTTTGATTCCATATATTGGAAAGACATCATCCATACTTTACAATCAATAGACTGCCCACAAGAATTTTCTATCTAATCAAAGATTACTTATACAATAGAATATTGTAATACACTTCAAATTCCGGTATACAATACTATAAAATCACTAAAGGATGTCCACAGGGCTCATGCTTGGGCCCTACCTTGTGGAACCTTATAACTAATTCCGTTCTTAATATTTGAAATATTCCACATACCTATGCTCAAGCTTATGCCGATGACTTTTTATTAGTAGTTCATGCCAACAGTTGAATATTAATTGAAGAATAAGCAAATGAATCACTGAAAATCTTCAATGATTGAGCAAATAAATACCAGCTCAAAATTTCTTTATCAAAGTATAAAGCTTTATACATCGCAATATCTAGAAAATCATTAAAAAAACCTAAGAAAACCGATCGTTAAAATATCACATGAAAAAATTACAATAGACAATTCTCTCACCTACCTAGGAATAGTGATTGATCAACGACAGTCCTGGCGTCAACACATTCAGTATCTCAAGTACAAAACATTAATACTTTAAATGCATTCCGGAAAACGTCTTCCAGTAGTTGGGGAATCTCTCCATATATGCAAAAAATATGGTACTCTGCCGTAACAGAAAAAATAATACTATATGGAACCTCAGTGGGAAGGCCAAATTTAAATTCTAATGCACAAAAACAACTTCTTTCAATTCAAAGACCTTTTCTTCTTTCTATTTTGAAAGCTTACAGAACCACTCCAAATAGTGCTCTCCATATAATTACCGGAATTCCTCCAATTACAATAACCTTGAAGAAAGTAGCAATTAAAATTAAAGTGTCAAGTTTAGGCACTCAATATACTTTCAATAATAATCTTTATCAACCATCAGAATATGAAGAATTACTGCATGACTTCAGCATTCATCCCTCATCTTTTACTTCGAATTCTTTAATAGCAACATCAAAGTCAGGTAATTTTGAGCTTAAAATCTACACTGACGGCTCTAAATGAGACATAGAAGTTGGTTGCGCCTTTTGCGCATTTCAAAATAATGTTATAATTAAACAACAGTGCATTCGACTCACTTCCACAAATTCAGTCTTTCAGGCTGAACTCCTTGCAATAAAAGAAGCAACAGTATTTTCAATAGGTCATCCAGTACGCAGCATAATATTCTCAGATAGCGAATCCAGTATTAAAGCAGTAGTTAGTCATAGCAACTCTCCAATAGTTATACAAATTCTTACTCTTCTTTCCTCCTTCCCTATTCATGTACGTCCTAACCTCAAATGGACTAAAGCACATATTGGTATCATTGGAAATGAAATAGCTGATAATTTGGCAAAACCAGCCGCATCAGATTCTTCATTACCATCTATCATGATTCCTAAACCACTTTCACTTCTAACGAGAAAAAGATCTTTTCTCCATCTGCAATATTGCTGGAATAAAGAAATTACCGGTCGCAGAACTTTCAGATTTCTTCCTTAAGTTTCCAGAAACCTAATATCTATAAAGAGATCAGCAACTGTCTTCCTCACAGCATATGGGCCTTTTATTGACTATCTCCATAGATTTGGCTTCATTATACAGATCAATGCATCTGCGGAAATATGAGATCAATCGAGCATTATATGTTTGATTGCGAAATAACTAAAGTTGTCTATTTTAAAAAAATATACTTCAATTTCAGCCCCGCTTTGGTTTCAACAACTCCATAAAAGTAAGTTTCTTCGGAACAAACTTCAAAATCTTATCAACTATATTTCGACTAATTGCAATATCTAAAAGCTACTTAATTCTTTAACATTCATTAATTATCGTCATACTCCTTCAACATTATCTGTCAACGGTTGTCTTCTTTCAAAGATCATCATCTAGCAACGTAATCTGTCAACGATTATCATCTATCATCATCTATCTACCCTTGTTCATCTTCTCAGTTCTTCTTCGTCTTGATCAAAAGAAGGTGATAGATCAAGCTATGCAACAGATACATTGCATAGCTTCAATAATGTCAAGAAAGTATCATCATCCATCTTTGTCTTCTATCATCATTTATTATCATCTATCATCATAATCCATCTTCGGCAGTCTTCTATCATCATTAGTTATCAGCACATTCATCATCTGTCATTGTCCTGCATAGCACTTCATATCTTACCTTCATAGCTTATCTTACCATCATTCTTGTAAGCTCTTATTCGTCACCCATCCTCATTATCATCTCTTTCATCATCTTTCATATCTTTCATCATCTACATCATCATAGATTTCCTATATTATATATATATATCATCGTCAACTCCCATGTACTTTATTTGTTAGACTACAACATCATCTCCTTTCATGTTTTCAGTCCTTCTTCTTCATCGTCTTCTTCATCAAGCAGTGCATAGTTCCAATACTGTTAAGAATTATGATTATCAAAGACTTCATTCATTTGATACTAAAAGAATAGTCTCATCAGACACTTCAAATTCAGACTTTCCATATACCTTTTATTATTAACTCTTGACTATAGATTAAAGACTCCTTGACTTTTGATTTTGCAAAATTCACCTAATACTTCTCTATTGTCATTATTTTTAATTTTTTATTTAATTTTTACTTTTACAAATTTCCAAATTTTATGTTTAGGACAATTACTATGTTACAACTTCATGTACTTATCATTCATGTATGTTTTTCAAAATTCATTAATAAATGTAGCGGATGGTAGATGGTTCCATCAGTTAAGCAATAAAGCTGAAAAGTCGTAACGGCGGTACAGCTGCATAACTGATGGTCTCCGGTCTCCGATTCATACGCGTACCACTAGCATTTTGATTGCTTACATCAGTGGAGTGGTGTCCGTACACCTGGGTACCTGGGCCGAAGGCCCTACCCCATGTAGAATCTGTTGTGATGTTCCTAATAGTGACGTAAAATAACCGAATGGAATTCATAAAAAGTAACAAATGAATATAATGTAGTGGAGTGATTAGAAGTTACTTGAGCATTAATAACTAATGTAAAGTGTAAATGTGCCAGAATCTATAAATCTACTTTCTGCTTCAATACGTAATTTTTGCAGTTCAAATTCCATTTCATACTTTCGTTTTCGTTCCTCATTTTCTTCTTTTCGCCTACGTTCTTCAGTTTCTACTTGACGTTTTCGTTCTTCAATTTCTTCTTTTCGTCTATGTTCTTCTTTTTCTTTTCTTTCATTTATTATAATGTTCAACCACTCTTTGACGCATTCTTCACCATACTCTTTGCTAGATAAAATTATCTTTTTCAAATCGCTCATTTTATGATTGTCATTTATATCTTCTCCCTGTTCTTCAGGTAATATTCTTAATAGCATTTCTTTGCCGAAAATAGACATTTTCTTACTTAATAAAATGCAAATATATATATGCTATCATTATTAACTTCCAATTAGATAACTTTGTAGACCACAGTTATTGGTATTTTATAAGTTTGTTTGAAGTTCTGAATATATATTAAATTTAAATAAATGAAAAAAAACTTCTTTTTCTAAAATATTAAAAAAATAACAAAATTCAGTTTTATAATAAATATATTACATCAGTTAATGCACATACCTTGAAATTCAAATTCGTTTTAACCTATTTAAGGATAGCAAATCCTTATAGTTTTAGGCTTAAGCTTCAGAATTATCCCGCTTCTGATTTCCGTTAGCTTCCTTTTTTTTATTTAAATTAATCACATATCATAACGGACGTTCTTACTTCATCATACCAATATACATTTTTTGGTAAAAGTTTACAATTGGGTGCCCCTTGTTTTTTGGCGATTCTGTTTTGATGCCAAGATCGGCGCCAATAAGACACAATTTCAAGATGGCCGCTACACAAAACCAAAACAATAAGTCAAAGAATTTCACAAACTCAGTGTCCATGTACACATCGAGCTATTTTCACTTAAAAAAACATCAGAGAATTGCACAAACTTAGTCATTGCACATTTTGACTTTGTCCATGTGCACATCGATTTATTTTCAATTAAATAAATCAAGAAGCTAAAACCATGTTAAAATTCTCATGGTAAACAGAAATGGGGTTTCATCGCCAAAATTGAACAAAATTTTTCGCCAAAAAAACAAGGGGCACCCAATTCTACACTAGAGCCCATTTTTTTAATCGTACATCATTTGAATAAAAATATAAATAGAACGACGTCCAGAAATTGGCTGTTGCTATTTCTCAGTAGATATTCTGTCTAATAACAAAAAATAATTTACAATTGTGTTCGCAGCAGTAATATTACCAGAAACACTTTAGTTTTCATAATGCAAAATCTAAACAAACTTGCAGTGGCATAGAATATTCATTGACAGTTGCTTTTAAATGAGGTTTCAATTCCTCACATAAATCCATTGCAGCGACAAGAGCTACTAATGGATTTCCTTCGACATTTCAAAAGGGTTGCGTCGATCTCTTAAATTCTAAGGAATTCGATCAGCATTTCGCCGTTTTTGGTTTCAAACTTTTAAAACTTGTACTTGGATTCGGTTTTGCATTGCAAGAGCAGTTACCATAATAAGCTTTGCACTTGGATTCGCCCCCAAATTAGATAAAAAAAGTCGACACTTAGGTGTGAAAAGTAATCCCAGGAATCTTTTTTGAAAATCGATTTGTGAATCCATATGCTTCTCCATGTAACTGCCGTGCCGAACACCAGGGTGCCTAGGTTCTAAGAACCATACCCCACATCGAACAGGTAAGTATAGTTACGAATATTGTGAATTGTAACAGAATGGATCTTAGAGATCATAAACTTATAAGGGTATTAATCATAAACTTAACTTCATAATTATCATGAAATTGTACTTAATATTTTCTAAGTAGATGTAAATAAAAATTCATTATTTGTAGTAGAAAGCAGGTCAGCCACAGAAAACCTGTAAAGAGAACATATGCATGGCAAGAAACAATAATAGGCAAGTGCGAGATTTTTGGTGCCACTAGGTAAAATAAGGGTACATAAACATACTGATTATGAGATACAAAGAACTAATATATACATGTTAAGTTATAATACATATATTACATAATACATAATTATTAAACTAGATTATTACCTATGATGGCCCTAGGGCGCTTTATATACAATGGGTCGTTAAAGTCATAACTATAATTCGTAATCACAGGATTGTCAATTAACTCCTGCTGCTCAAAAAATTTCCGCGCAAGGCGGCTGTAGAATATTTTAATTTCCTCAATGTTAAGCTCCTTGTGGAGCTGCTTAACACAAGATAGCATACTTCAAAAAGAAAAAAAAATGTGTTGCAATGACAGACTTCCTTGCACAAGTCACAGCGACAGTAGTAACATGGCCGCCAAGATTCACGATTTGAGTTGAACCTTCACTCCTTCTATTCTAACCTCCTTGGTGTAAGGCTCCCCTTGGTGCTCTTCCTCGAGCTAGCTGTTTTCGTTCCGAAAGACGGAGGAGATGGAAACTGGAAACGTGAAAAGTTTCGAAGAAATGAAGTGAAATGCTGACATCCGCTCACCAAGCTGTGTAATTTGCCTTTCGTCATGTTTATTTGAAAAGTGTGTTTGCGTCAAAATACAAATTTCCTGTGATGGTAAATTGCGCGATGCCTGTCATTTGAAAAAGATTAATATTTTGCATACAGTATCATCTATTGAAGTCATAATAGGGTTTATTTACTCTAGAGTTTTAGATTTTTAACTGTAATGGTATATTTTTGGGGTATGGAATATAAAACATAATTGATTTTTCCTTTTTCATTTCGTTTATTTCCTTGTCGCTCTTCATTTAACATAATGAAGTATTTCAACATGTTGTTGCCGTGCGGAATTTTCGGAAAATTTAATTCTGTTTTAACTTGATGATACTAGTTTTATTTGACGATATCGAATATGGAAGGCAATATAACCGTAGAATTTTGTACAGGAGAAAAACCTCTCATTCTTAATGAAGCAAAATCTTATATCGTAGAAAAAGTAGTAATTGCAGCATGTAAACACGTAGGAATTGGACCTTTACCAAGGCACTTATTTGGTTTATGGAGTCCATCAGAATTGCTATGGTTTCCTCCTAGTAAGAAACTGGAACTGTGCAATGGAAAAAAATGGTATCTTTTATTACGATTGCGCTTCAGACCACCTAACATAAAGCGTCTAATAGTGAGTATATTTCTTTATTTTATATAGCAGCTGTAGATCGCAGTATACACATGTTATGTATTTTTTTAACTTAAGTTGATTTCATGCATAGTTTCATATTTGATAATTTAATATGTAATTGGTTTCATATAAAGCTGAAATTTTGAATTTTCACAGCAGAAATGTGTCTTCATAACAATCATCCATGAAATCAGATAAGGCACATTTTCATGCTTTTAACAAGTACTTAAATTTAGAAAATTTAGTTGATATATGGACATGATTCAAGATGCTTAATAAAATGATAGCTATAAAGCCCTTTGTTCAGGAATAAACTGTCTTGAGAAAACTGTTACTGGTCTTTTTCTTTCGTTTTTTGTGAAACATTGAACTGCAAACTATAGACTGACATACAGGTAATTTAATTTAAATAATGCATACTAAACAAAATTACGGTGTTATTGTTACCAATCTTATTTGTCTAACAATAGTCAACATAAGCCCATGACATTCATTGTGACAAAGGAGCCATATGTGCCTGTAGTTAGCAAGAGCCTCGAGCACCATATAGGTGACATTCTGACTTTAGCTCAGTTCTGCCTCCAATTTTGAGAGAGAGCATTTTGTTTGGGAGGGATGGGGTCTGAGGGTTTCCCATTCCTCTTCCCTGTACTCCCAACTTCTCGAGTGGCCTTTCAGCTTGTCGCATATTTAGAGTGCCCCCATGTCACGCGGATGCTATACATTTACAAACATCCATGCCTTCTGTGTAATTTGATCCCATGCCTAACGTTACGGCAGTCAAAGTAGCTAATCACTATCCCAATCGGGAGAGGAAAAAAAATTATATTAACTGTAATAAGCTAAAAAGTCTACAAAAACATTGAAAAGCATATGGAAAAGACTTATTTCCCATTTTTCCTTGGAAAATTGTAATTTTCCTAATGTTTCTGTATTTTGTGTTTTATTTCTTCCTGAAAGATGCTCACTGACAGTATCAGAAAAATTAGGACATATCTGTTTTCTCATCACATCTCCTGTTTTTTTTAACCTAAACGAATTTAGATCGTCACTTTCAAATGTAAATTCAAAAGAAAATGGAGAAAAATATATTATAAAGTGGCCCTTGGCAAAACTTTAGAAAAAAATACCATAAATGAACGTTAAAGAAAACCATACTATAAAAATGCCAGTAAGTGTTACCATAAATGAAACAACATCTTGGCCATAATCCAAGGGATACCTTGAAATATAGACCACATAATGCTTTAAAGATAATTTTGATGATAAATTGTTAAAAAAAGCTTAGAAAACAATCTCATCTGTAGAAACTTCCAGTTTTTTAAATGATTTTAATAATAACTCTTATTTTATCTTGTATATTTTAATGTATTACAGAAATTGGTAAAGCATGTTATGAAGACTTAGCACGTTTGTATTTAATTTTGCTCCAAATTTGTAAATGGTACATTAGTAATTTTATTCCTAAGCTTTATATGCATATTAGTTATTTAACTTCATTATATGTATAAGTGTTTTGATAAATAAAACTTTTTCTTCACTGTTTGGGTTTTCATCAGTACAGTAAAGAAAAAGGGAAATTTACCCAAGATATATTAAATTCATTATTTTTCATTTTTTATTGTACATTAAAATCAAACTGATCAGTGTAGTGGTAGCACTGCTAGCTGTCATTTCATTGGGCCTGGTTTCAAATCTTCAACAAGGTTTGGGTGTTTGTAATTATATGTATTCAGCATGTGGACACTTAAAATGCATGTGAGCCAAAAGTTATCTCTAGGTTTTCTGGCAGAGAAAGAGAAATGGGAATCCTTCAGATCTCTTTCCCAGGTTGTTCATCAAAACCGGAAAGAAACTCATTCTCGTGTGTGTGAAATCAGTCAGTTCCTGTTTTGCAACATTCTTGGTTTTGGAACTAAATGACCAATTCGTACTGGCAGTTACTGAGGATGTGTTAAATTTCAAGTATCTAATCATTTGAAGCAACAGCCTTAAAGTCGTGCCATAATTAATTTAATATTTCAAATTACCCATTTGACTGCCATTATTACAGATCAAATTTGCTAATTTAAGAGTCCTTTTAAAGTTGTGTTTCCACATGACGCAAATTTTTTTGAGTTTGTTGCTATGAAATCTTTAGAGATTGTTATATTTTTAGCACAATATACATTTATTATACGATTTTTATAATTATAGAAAAATTTTATGCAGAAAAAATAATTTTTTATTTATATGAAACATTTTGGATAATTTCTGGTTTTCCGTAACTGCTCCAGAAAGGTGCAATAAAGTATTCATTCATGAAGCAAAGCAGGTATGTCACAAAAATATTTATATGGCAACCCATGGTGTCACCAGAAAGTGCTTCCAGGTATACATGTAGCACATTCCTGTTTTGGCCTGTGTGCAATACCAAAGTTATATGGTTGTCCAAGTTGGTGCAATTCTCTGATGTTTTTTTAAACCAAAACAGATCATTGTGTAAATGGAGAGAACAGCAGTGCAAAAAAAAAAAAAAAA
>KK115271.1:685329-716737 GCA_000611955.2 Stegodyphus mimosarum | reverse complement strand
CAACATGTAGTCACTTAATTCTCTTTTAGCAGTTGTATTGTCGTAACAATGTAAAAAGCCATAAATGTGATAGTTCTTACTGTGATTGTCTTTTCTTGATTAAAATATTTTCTTGCAGTTAATTATATAAAAAAAATTTTAGGAGAAATATTTGCAACAACTGACTGATCTGGTTCCAGATTATGGATCTGAGGTGTATCCTGTTTTAATTGATGATGGTGGAAAAGTATATGAAGTTACTTTGGCTGTTAGTCCATATCATTCCGTTTATCCTGGCCTTCGGATGAGATTTCAGAGAAGCAAAGATGTATGTTTTGAATAATAATTCCTACAAAATTAATCAAGTTCTTTCCTTTGTTTTCACAATATAAAATATATTTTAATTTTTTTGTGTGTATATTGATGTATATTTACTTATAATATATGTATGTTTTATTGAGTCTTTAACTTCACTAATCTTAGGATTATAATACATTTTTTTTTTCAACTTTTTTCTGTATGAAAACCATTTGTGGTGTGCAGCACTACTAGCAAAAGTTAAATCTATTATTTTTCTAAACCATGAAGTATGTTTAAAGCTTTTTTTCAGAGCAATGCATGATTGCTTTTTGGTTTGAGATATTTCTCCTTAAAATAGTTTATTTTGATAGAGAACAGAGACTATTTCTAAAATGACTACCTGCAGTGAAAGCTGATTTTGGTCTTCTGTTTAGACAGTCTTCTTAGAGAGGTAATGCTCTGGACTAATGTTCATGTTGTTTTCAAAAATACTGATCGCTTTCAAAGGTGGTCATTTTAAAGTGGGAATAAGAAGAGGGTTCACCATTTCAGTGAAAAGTTTCTAAGTTAAATCAGTCCTTTCATCTAATTTTTTCAGTACTTTCATCTAATTTTTTTCTACAAAGCAAATTTTATCAAAATGTTCTGTCATTAAAATTAATGGTGGAGAAGTTATAAAAAATTCACAATTTATTTTCACATTATAATTGGATAAGTTATTGTCAGCATGTTTAGCATTATTAAGAGTCAATTATTACGTTATATTTTTTCTGTTCTAATAATTTTTATTAGTAGTATTTACAAGATAAATTTTAATTTTCAATAACCAGTAATATTCTTAGCTCTAAAAAAATCTGTCATGTAGTGTTACATAAAGATTTATATTTTGTTGATTTATTACTAGAAGGTTGTTAAAGTGATGAAAATAGTCTTAAGTTGACTAATGGGAACCATCTAAACAAAAACTGAAAAACTTTAGTACCACCACTACATTTTACAATAATTACTTTTCAATTTCTCAGTAGACATATTTAAAAAAATTACATATTTTGCCATTTACATCACGTATTGTCATTTTCTAGTAAATATGCAAAAATAAAAAAGTTATGGTAATCATTCATGGATGTCAGTTATAGTGGCGTCTGTTGTTATTGCAAGAATAATGATGATTCCTTTGACCCGGTGATATTACCAGGTAAAAAGCGATGTGTATTCTTTAGCACACATTTGCTAATAACATCGAATGCATGTTACACAACATAAGGATTTTTACAGGTAGTAAGTTCACATTAGCAAAAGGCATGAAAGTTGTAGTACTGCTATGCAGGCATCATGAGGCAGAAGAGAGGTGAATTCGTGCTTCACTGACAGCAGCCAGGAACAGTGTGTCTAACCAGTCCAAATTTTCGCCTACTGGATAAAAGAGAGAAAGCTGGTAGCGCTGTCTCTTGGGTTAGTGGACAAATAATAAATAGTTCTCTACAAAGTGTTAGATTAAAAATTGGTTACTATTTTAATTATCAAAATTAAGAGTTTAAGTTACTATACTTTAATTCTAAAATTTAGTGCGAAATTTTGGCTTGTTTAAGAGAAATGAATTTCTTTATATTTGGTCTTATTTCACTTAGTTTTTAACCGTAAATTAGGATCCACTTTTATTTTTGTTCTGCATTTATTTTTCAAATGTAATATGTAAAAAAATTCTTGTTCACACAAATACTTTCTGCAAAACTGCAATAAAGACTTAATACTTTTATTTGAAATGCCTTTAAATTTTTTTCCTGGTTCAACAGAAAGTTAACAAGTGTGTTATTTTTTAGTGTTCCATCACATGAAATTTCTATCAGTTGCTGTTTTTCTTCACGAGGTAAAATTTCAGGTACATTTGAACAAAATGGATTTCTAATTCAATTTTCATTTTCATAACCCTCAGGAAAATACATGCTGAAATTATTTATCAATGATTATAATGTTGAATGCTAATTCTGCTTTTATTTTTAAATTAGTTTCGATTAGAAAACTTTCTCAAAGTGATAAAAAGCATAAAATTAATATCCAAATCTTTGATTATTAGCTTGAGAGTTTTTTTTTTTTAAATCGTATTTTTTTTATCTCTTAATTTTAAACAAATTAACAATTTGTCTTTGTAATCCTAAATTTAATTCATTTGACCTTTAAAAAATATCAGCTAAATATGCTAAATGCACCAACCATAATTCACTAAATAAACATTTTTACAATTCAAATTTTGAATCCCAGAGGAAAATTTGAATTTCTCATTGGAGTTCAAAAAGATTATTTAAAATTTTGCCTCTGGATAACCCACCTTATTCAGAATGTAACAATAGCGTTTCATGTTCACTGCCCATCTCTTGGCATAAAATCATAGGATTTTAAAGAAAATTAACAGTTTTCACAGCTTGATTCAAAACGGATTTAAGTTTTATGAGGATTGTTTTGGATATTAAAGCTTTATGGTTAGTGGAGTAGTGCATAAATTTAGTTTCAGATTCTTTCTTTATTTGAGAAATAATACTGAAATGTTTCCCACTTAAAGCCCGACTTCATCGCTGTATACGGCAATGCGCTTATTCCTAGGAATATCATTCTCAGACATAAAATTGTCAGTTACTTCAAAAATTTCATTTTCAGTTTCTCTGTCATGAACAGTTTTGCAAAATAAATACTCTTGAGTAATTTGTTTATCTATGAAATATATGCAAAGTGTTAATTAAACAAAGTTCGTTATATCAGTACATTCATCTAATTGCAGTGAAATACTCACTGTGTTTTATGTTTTGAGTAAGTGTCTCTTTTATGGAATTGGCCGTCGACTTACTGTTTTGTTTGATAATGGAATATTGTTAAGTTCATTACCCACTTTTTCATTGAATATTGTTAAAATGATATCTTTAGCTGCTGGTAGTATAAGGTTTTCTCACAAGAGTTATCCTTTAAATTGGCATTCTTAGATTCAGGCTGTCTTAGAAACAATGGTTTCATACTTTGATTGGATAATATTTCACTGCACACGTCACACTGAGGTTGAGGTTCCATTTCATCTCCATTTTAAGTAAACCCAAATGATAGATAACTTTCATTATATTTTCTATAAACAATTTTTCTTTTCTTTTCAATAGTCTTACTGCAAGTAGATTGTCTCTATCACCTGTGAATCATCACTTTTCCACTTAGTCAATCGTAGCCATTTTTTCATTTTGATAATCTAGGTTTGTTTTATTATTTTTTCACAAATATTTAAATACACAGTATATTACAGTTGTTCAAAAACAAACGATGATATTATCAAATCGTGTAGAAAAATAAGGAATACAAAGCAACAAGAAGACAAAATACCTGCTGTTAGAGACAGCAAGTTGACATAAAAAAGTTATTCTAATTGAAAATAGAGCAATATGAGCACGGGAATGGTGGCGACAGAAAGTGCAGACATGCTAATAAATCAACCAAGTCTAAAAGAATTAATGAGCTACTGTTATCTTTTTGCAGGAACTTATTTTTATTTGCTATTAAATTTAACTTCCAGTTCTGTTACTCCTTTTAAAAATATCATTAATGACAAATTCTGTTATATCTGTGGCTAAAAGAAGATTTGTGAAAATAAAAAAGGATGATTTTGTTAAAGTCTGTGAGTAACTGTTGACCTTGAACTATGCTCAGATCACATAAATTTACAAGTGTTAGAGAAAGAAACTTAAACAGAGTGTTAAGGTGTTTAGTTTTTGAATTTAATAGTTAAAAATACCTTTTTTTTTTTTTTTTTGTGTGTGTGTGTATGAACCACCTATTTTTCTCTTGCATACCACTAGTTGAGAATCGCTGGTCTAGAAGTAACTGTAGTCATTATTTAAATCAGAAAATCATTCTTAGAATCTTCCCTTTCATTGCAGTGGGTTTAAAATTTGGTACTTTTGTATTTGCTGGACTGTGCTGTTGTGTTTCATTTGCTTGTCAATTAGTTCATTAATTTTTTATGCATTTCCTTTCTAATTACTCCTTGCAGTCGATACAGCTGGCAGAATAAAATTTTTAGACCATAATCATTTCTCATCCCCCTCCCCCCCTTTTTTTCCAGATTCTGTTGTTAGAGTTCCTTTATTTATTATTATTATTATTTTAATAAAAGATATATTTTGATAAATACTGTGTTAACTCTATTGATTTTTATTCAGCAGTATATAAAGTTTTTGGTAAATTTGAAATTTTCCTTGTAAACAGCTAGATTTAGTAAGATGTCCGTCCCTCATCTGAAATTTAGTATCTTTGACATAGAATATAAAATATATAATATAAACTGGCAGATTCAGTTTTTTGTTACTTGTTACACTAATATTAATAAAACTAGTAATAAAATTCTAAATTTGGTACATATGTATTTTCCTGTCAGCTGTGGATATTTGCAAAAATCTCGCCAAGCTTGCATTACTCATTCCAGCAGAAATTTAAAATAACAATATTAAAAAACTGTATGAATTCAACCTTTGAGATTATCTCGCAGACAAATTCAATAAAGCGTGCACTAATCATTCTGATGACCAGAAATCCTTAGCAGCATTTAAAATAGTAACAAAATAATCTTATTTCTTTGTTTTGGGAGCCATATATATTCTCTTAAATACGAATCAAGAGGGGTCTGTGCAATTCTAAAACTAAAAAACTAAACTCAGTGGCACAAACAGCTCTTAGAGAGCTGTGGCTGTCAGTGCCCTGATATCTGCTTTCTAGACCAAGGCTCCGGGTTGCTTGTGCATCTTTGCCTGAACAAGTGGTCAGGTTGTTGCAGGACCCCCCTCCCCCCCAATGTTAAGTCCCCAAGCGAACTCTGTACTCATTTTATCGACCCACTTCTGGGATGAAAGGCCGAGTCAACCTTGCCCAACCTAGGGATTGAACCCCAGACTTGCATTGCTGCTACGCATGCACTGTGCCACTAGCCCCCCTGTGCAATTCAGCAACTCTTTTTATTGTACTGTTTTGTTGAACCTAAAGGCTTTCAATGTTACACCAGTGTAATTAGTTTTGTAACTTTGAAAATATTCCATTGCGTACTGTTCTATAGAAGGCAGGTCCCAAATTTTAATAATTTTTTCAAAATGAAGAAGGGGAAAACAGAAACAGCAGTTAAATTATATATTTTCTATGAAAACTAAGGCTTACTAAGGATAGGGGCTATACAAAACCAAAATGAAGACCTTATAAGTATGTTGAAACATGATGCTTATTCATTATTGGTGCTAAATTGCATTGTTTGGTGATAGTTTTGTTTGTTGTAAATGATAGATAAGAAAAATGCATAAGTATCCGAAATGTAAATGGAAATAAGATTGAAAAAATCTTTCTAATTAAATTTCTCTGTGCTAACCAATAATTAATATAAATTGTTCTACTAGATTAAAGTTGCTGTAATCAAATTTATGTGAATGTGCATAAATTTTGTAGATGAGAAAGTTTTAGCTAAATTTACAGTATTTTAGTAAAATCCTGCTTTATGATGGTGAAATATTTCAAAGTTTTTATCAAATGTTATCAGTTGCAAATTTTAAAGATATCGGTATAGAAATGCAATTTCTTTAACATCCTCTATAGCATTGTGAAATGGTACATTCATTATGAAATTTTTATTGTCTAGTTCATGCATTGTAGATATTTCAATGAGAAATGGAACAGAGTATTCTTGCAATGTAGCAAAAGACTTCTTTAACACAAATTTCCATAGAATCATTCACTCATGTGAACTGATGGAAAGTTTG
Source organism: Stegodyphus mimosarum (assembly GCA_000611955.2). Classification (NCBI taxonomy): domain Eukaryota; kingdom Metazoa; phylum Arthropoda; class Arachnida; order Araneae; family Eresidae; genus Stegodyphus; species Stegodyphus mimosarum. The sequence goes on along the minus strand of KK115271.1, from coordinate 710,687 downwards.
TTTTCATTGCTGAAAAATGGAACTAAAGCATATTATATTCACATGACTACTACCTAACAAACATAAACAAATTTATTTTTATAAACACATGACATAATTCATTGTATGTTTTTAAAATGCTCTAATAACTAAGATTCTTGTACTTGTCTTATCATTTTAAATTCTTTGGATAAACCAGTTCTATGTGCATTTTATAATGTTAGTTAGCAGTAAGTACCAAGATTTTTTACTTGCTTTATTTTGCTTATTTAAATCTACTGTTAAAAATTTTACAGAGATTGGAGAATTAAAATTTTTGTACTGAAACAACTTATTCATTTAAAAATTAAACTCAGTAATACACTGTATTATATTTCTTTAAACAAAAGTAAACATTCACGCATGTAATGCAGCATAATATTTTTGTAAAAAAATGTTTTAAAAGTAGTCATATGGGGAAAACATTGCTCATTATTTTTCAGTTTTCGGAATGTTGCATAATACTTTTTTTATGCCCTCTGTAGACTTTAAACAAACTTTATGATGTATATATAGATATATACATAAATTATAATACACACTCACTGTGTGTGTGTTAATAAAAAACAATTTGTTTTTTTTATGTTAAATAATAATATAAAATATTTGATAGACTTGGACTCATGTTTGCTCTATCGAAGATTTATGTTACATTAGCATGAGGAATGATGAGACTGTAGAAATAAGTCGTCAGAATGGAGTTCCACAAGTAAGCAAGTACTTAAGATTTTTGAATAATATGGTTGCATAAGTTTTAAAGATATATTAGTAAATAATAAAATTTTGCCAGATACTTTTTTATTATTCATACTCTTAATATTCGCTAAATTGCCACATTTCTGGCATGTTCTGAAAATATATAAATATCTATATAAACTACAAAAAGGAAAAATAAATGGGCTATTATTGATTATAGTCTAACGTGTGCAAGATTGAGGAAGGGGTTTATATTGAAGCAATTCAAGACAAAAAATTAAAAATCAGTCACTAGTTAACGCACAGTGTTTGGCATAATTTTACGTGTACTGGAGTTATGTGTAACAAAATTTATAAAAATTATTATTATTGCCAGATTTATGTACAAGCTGCACAAGCTATAGCTTAAGGCTCCCAAAAGTTGTACCATATCCCATATAAAAAAAATTGACTCGTATCCCTCATAAAGGGCCCCATATCTCAAATGGCTTAGGATCTCATCAAATTTAAATCCGGTCCTGATGCCAGGCAATTAAAAATATCTTATCCATTGCCACAGCTGTTAAAGTAACATAAAATAGCATCTTGAAAGGAAAATCACAACTACCAGATCAAAGAAGGCTTGAGCTGTGATGCTTGGAATGAAAATGAGAAAATAGTGTTTTGTAGAATTTTATCAGTACATACCCAAATCAACTGTAGCATAATGATTCCCATGGGAAATTAAAGCAGTTCATACCTGGCATGTAAGAAAAATCTGTTTTCTCAAGTTTGTTTTAATCCCAGAAAACGTTCAAACTAACTGACAAGATTATGTAGTTTTGTATTTGACTTCTGATCTTACTTAAGGCTATTTGAATTGTGATATATACCCATTCTCTGTGCTATATCTGCATTATTGAACTTATTACAACCCCTAATTCAAGATAGGGTTTTTATAATATCTAGGGAAGAAAAAGACTTCGTAATCTGAAAAATTCATATGGCAGTCTAACACATCAAAGAGTTGAAGAGTCAGAAGTTAGTATAAACTGCTGGCCATCCGAAGTGCAACACTATAAGGCAAGCATCCACATAGTGTTAAATTTGCATCATGTGTACACCACATTGGGAATGTGCAAATGATTATGATTTCAGCCACATGTTCATTATGGATGATTACAGCGCTCCTTACAATCCATATATAAGGGGAGGAAAGATTGCCATTTTGAATAATGAGAATTTTTCTCTTGTGAGATTGTGTGTGTGCAGCTTCGGTATGCCTCGTAGAAAAACGCAAGCATCATTCGATCACATTTCTGAGTTCAACCGAGGCAGAATCATTACAAACAGAGATTGCAGATCGTCCTTCCAGGAAAACGGTCTTAACATCGGGCGTAGCCAAGCAACAGTCATACAAATAGGGAATTGGTGGTTACATGAGGAAGCAACTGACAAGTAGGCGCAATTGCCTTGTCACTTTACTCCACAGGGAGATAGGCATATTGTGAACATGGCACTGATGAATCACGCTGCCATATCCACAATCATATTACAGCAAATGCAATCTGTAACACAACAATTGCTGTCTGCACAAACAATTTGACATTGTTTACAGTTCAGTAGACTGTCTGCTAGGCATCCATTGCTTCATTTAATTTTAAACCACAAGCATTTGTGTTTGCAATGGTACGCTGATGAACAGTGGTGAAGATGGGCATCCGAATGGCATGGCACTATGCTTTCAGATGAATCGCACTTTTGCCGGCAGTACCATGATGGTCAAATTAGAGTTTGGAGAGAGGCTGCTTGACTGCTATGTTCTGCATCACCATACTGCACCCATTGTTATTGTATAGTGTGGTATTGGATTTCAGCCCCCCCCCCCGTATATGTTATCGGCACTCTTGCTAGCCAATGCTATATCTCTGAGATTTTGGAACCTGTTCTCCTTCCTTACCTTCAGGGCTTGTCTGTGGCCACATTTCAACAGGACAATGTGCGACTCCAAATCGCACACGATGTTCAAGATTTCTTCTTAGCCCACCGTATTGCATTGCTACCCTGGCTTGCCCATTCTCTAGATCCATTGCAGGATAATGTATGACCACATGTGGCACACAAATTCAGGTTTGTTTTCTTAGCTCGGCATGTTCCATTGTTACCCTGGCCTGCCGTTTCTTCAGATTTGTTGTCCATCGAACATATCTGGTCAGCGACTGGAGAACATGTAACCCAGCATGCCGCATCCGCAGGTAAATCAAATGAACTTTGACTATGTCTGGAGGCAGCATAGGCTGCCATTCCCTAACTCATCCAAAGCTTTTTTCACTGAAAGTCATGGCATGACGCAGCAGTTATTGAAAAACATGGAGACAACACTCATTACTGATTTTCTTGTCTTCCTCACCTCATAGAAGGCTGTATTTTGAATCAGTTAACATTTATATTATGTGTAATCTCTGGAATAAATTTGTCATTGATATCTCTCTCCTTTGTGTTACATTTTGAATGGCCAGCAGTGTATATGATAGCTATGCAATTCATTGTAACTACTCTAAGAAACTAACATCTGTCTAGAAGAGTTACAATAGATGATGGGTAAAACTGTAGTAGATTGAAATAGCTATTTAAGGTAAATATGCTTTTTGTGCTAGTAAAGAAAGATTTACTGCTTTAACATGTAGTGTTCGTATTGATGAAATGGCTGATAAATGTGAGGGGTATTGCTCATCAAAGGAAGCCTAAAGTTATCAGTGAGAGTATCTAAATTACAGTTGGTTAATACATAAGTTTCTAGAAAGTATTTCATGTTTCTAGAATTGAACCTGCAATTCTTCATTTGTGATGCACATACATTTTTGAATAAATCATAATAGACTTTGATACTTAAAAAACTCACTTTATATATAAATAATTGAAATTTAGACAATTTTTGCTTGTTTTTGAAAGATGTGAGCAAACTCTTGCAGGTGTTACCATTGGAGTTCTTTTTAATTCTGAAAAGTTAGTATTCTGTGATTTATGTGTGCAACTCATTAGATGATTTTTCATATGGAAATCACAAATATCCATTTCAGTCACAGTTCTTCATGACAAATCATTGTTTCACATTTTTTATAATCTAATTCCCTAAATCATGTGAAGTTGTTTTTTTTTTTTTTACTGCCAGTGTATCAGTTTTTCACATGGAAGAGGAGGGAAAAAAAAGGGATAATTAAAAAGTAATAGTAAGGAATAAATTGCATTTATAAAATCTTTTTAGCCTTTTAAATTTTTAACTTAAATGCACTAATTGGTATAAAAGAATACTTATTGATCACAGTATTCTGTTATATGGGTAAACACATTGTACAGTTATATTGCAACAACACCACAGATATTGCTAATAATAAAAGGTTTTAAATGAAAATTGTCAATAGATCGTATATGTTTTATCCCTGTACTATCACTTCTAATGTTCCTTAAAATTTTGTTAATATCTCCTAGTAAAATTATTATATGTTTACCCATTATTTTATTTTTAATTGTGTATGATCAAAAATATTATGTCAGGTTAAAAAAAAGTTATTTTTTTACATTTAAATAAATTCATGTAATTTAAAACTTTTTTGCTCTACAATTAGTTTTATAACAAAAATTATGAAGGAAAACAATAAAGATGAAATATGTTTCTGGTAGTAGGAAAATTATTCCTTCTAATCATCATAACAAATGATATACCTGTGGTGCCTCCCCATAAAATCTGATAGTGTGCGATTATATTCAGTTCATTTAAATTTTTATCTACACACTTTTGCAAAAAAAAATTGAAGAACCAAGAAGGACTTTTGCGATTGCGATGAAATTTGGTACACAAAAACCATCTTGATCAAACATGCAAATTATCAAAGTTTCAAGGCAAATGAACAGGAATTGTGATTATAGCACACATTTCTAGATCATTATGGCTGCCATCAGACTGGCATCGTATAGTGTTCAGCGATAAATCCTGCTTCACTCTTAAAGCAGATGACCACCGTGTTCATGTCTGGAGAGGACGGCAGCCAGCAGTCCCAATCAGCCTTTGTTTTACAAAGGCATACAGCCGTAATCCCTGGTGTGATGGTGTGGGGTGCTATTTCTTATGACAGCAGGTCATCTTTAGTCATCCTCAGTACATCTTTAACAGCTCAACGATATGTTGATACCATCCTGCGGCTGGGTTCACTTCATGGCACGTCATCTTGGGGCCATTTTCCAACAAGGTAATGCCAGGCTGCATACCACTTGCATATCTCTGGGCAGTCTCCGTGCGGTTGATACTCTTCCTTGGCCAGCAAGGTCACCAGACCTTTCACCAATCAAGCATGTCTGGGACATGGTAGGCCATTAGATTCGGGCACTACAAAATATTGCAGATCTAGAGGGACAACTGTTGAATGCCTGGCAGAATGTGTTGCAGGATGACATTAGGAACCTTTGCCACTCCTTGCCTCAATGAATTCAAGCATGCATTGCTGCTAGGGGGCAGTTCGACCAACTACTAATTTGAACACTCAGTGGGTGATTGTGAGCCATGAACAGGTACTATGACCTTGATTTTTTAATCATTTTATTGTCTGTCAAAAACAACCACTTTCTTTCATTTTTTTTTTTTTTTTTTTTTTTTGCAAAAGAGTGTAATTAAAAATTCAATTTCATCAAGATTAGAATCATTAGGTTACTTTTACTGAAGGATTATATTTTTTGCTTTAAAAATCTGTCACTGTTAGCACTAAATTGTCTGAGTTTAATGAAACTAAGTTGAGAGATTTCCTCCTCCCCTTGAGAAAAGCCATTTATGAGATTTTTTGTTTTAATCTCTCTGATTTTGTGAAAGATGAAAATTTTGTGATGTTAAAACAGGATGCATGAAAAATATGATACAGTAACTCCATCCCCCCAAAAAAAGTCTGTATTGAATTTGCTAAAATTAAGTTTTTCCATAATAATGAATTGTGATTGCAAATACACATTTGAGCAAAGTTTGAAGAAAACAAATTGGCTGTTCAGATGAGGTCAAAAGTAATTTCAGGGTTTGATTCTAACAGACAAACAAGCAGAGACTACTGGACTAAATAAACAGTATAAAAATGGCATGTCCAGCTCCAGACTACATCAGATTTTTGCCACTTATAAGTTCTTTTACCAATGGCTCCAAAACTTTGATACTGTAAATTCTATCATTCAGAGCATCTTCACTGAATTCTGAGTTGATATACCTTATGCCAGATAATCATTTTTGAAATGTTCTGCAGTGTTTGTTAAAAATAGCAAACTGAAAATACTAATGAATTTTTTTATCTTTAATATTAATATTAGTATAAAATAAACTGAAAATTTAATGTTATTTTAAAACCGAATCTGTGTTTTTGCTGTAAAAATATTTCAACGTTATTTTTATTGCAGTTCATTTATGTTATTTCTTAAATTTCTTTTAATGTGTATACTAAACTGAGAGGAAGGAAGAAAAATAATAAAAATAAATATTTAAAGAAAGCTGTCTTTGGGGGAATATGAAATGTGTAAAATAAAGTAAACTCTTAAAATGAAATGTATAAATTTGTAAAAGAGTATGCTAGTCATGTTTTAAATTTTAGTGATACATGCATTGAATTGAAAGTAAATAATAAACCAAGAAAGAAAATGAGGTTAACAAAACAAACACTAAATACAAAATCAGTTCTTGGGGATAGAAAAGGGCAAAAAAGAAAATGTTACTTCATAAAATTAAGTAAAAATCAGCTACTAAAATGAAACATGGTGTAGTCTCCCTTGTAAACAGCTTCCAGGCAGAGATTGTATGGTTTCTAGTTGGAGTTTTCCATCTGTTTAAATTACTAATGCTGTATATTTCTGGAGAAATAGAGAAAACTGTTTTTTAGTATCTCTGTATTGTTCTTGATTTAAATTAGGTGGAAAAGTTTGCTTTTTAATCTGCGAAATTTTCAAAATTTTGTAACATATACATTTTTGGACATTGAAATCTTAAAGCAATGGATGTGCAGTGGGAAGGATTGAGCAATTTTTGAAAAATCAGTGAAAGTAATTGGTAAGTTAGAGTTGGAATTTGGAATAAGCTTCATTTGAAAAGTTTTTTTTTTCCCTGCTGTATCTAATAGGGCTAACAAGGAAATTGTAGGATAATTAGTTTGTTCGTTAAATAAAGATATGTGGGCAAATCCAACCAAAAATTGCTTCAGCATTAAATAAAACAAATCTAAACTGCATTTTTTTTTTTTTTAAGTAGGTTGGAAGTAAACACCTTCACCATCTACTGAACATATCTGCCAGTTTTTTTAACTGAGCATGTGCAGTTTTATGCATTGTGATACATGCAGATAAACTTTATTATATATATATATTGTTAACTTATTCAATATATTAAACTGATTTGATTATATTCCTATTTGTAATTTAATATGATTATTTAATGTGCTTAAATATTTTATTCAGTATTTACAATTCAATGGGAAACCACAGATGCATTCTTTTGTGTCTCTACTTGATGGATATTACCGTTTAACTGAAAAATGGACGTTTAACTTATGTAAAGATTTGACTACTCCCTCATTGATTGAGCTACGTGCTATGAAGTGCCATGGACCTGTTGGGTATATATGCTCATGCTTCTTTTTCTCACTTGCTTTTTATTCCATGACTTATTTATTAACCTTTTTTTTTTTTTTTTTTACACAGAAAGAGTAATAAAAGACATTGTCATATTTTTCTTTGAGAAAAAGAAAAAAATCCAAATGCAATTATTGCAGTTATTTCCTCATATATTTCTTCATCTTGCATATTTCCACCTGAGCTTTTTCTTCTAATAATGTAAAACATGTATATATAGGAAAATATATTGTGTGAGTAAAGAATATTGTTGAAATTAATATTTCTTTGTAATACAGAATATGATAATATGAATTCATCTGTTTATGTGCTTTTTAATTTTCTATGCTTTTTTAAGTCGCTTTGTAAGAAGTACTGTACATTACATGATTTTTCCCTCATGATATACAAGATTAAACTTTAGTTAAAAAAGGGGGGAATATGGTAGGAAGTATAGTATTATTAGACAAATAGTTTTTATATACTACGATAAACTTGAAAAATGTTCGCTGTCATGCCTTTATATCTGTTGTTGTGATTTTTCAATTCTGAGTGGAAGAGGATTAAATACAAATTTGCTCTAAGTTTTAAAATGCAGACAAAGTGTCAATGATCCATAATAGCCGAAATGTAGCAGCTTGAGCTGCCAGCTGTGTAACTATGAGATTGGAAATAATAATTATTGAACTTTATGTATATTGTCAAGTTGTTAAAAGCTTGTCAAACTCTTAAGCTCATATCCCATCTTGCTGGCAGTGGAGAGTATATATGGGGGAGAACCTCAGCTATCAGTGGTCAGATGGTGTTTAAAATTGTTTTTGTTTCCAGATTCTTACTTCTGTTTTTAAAATTGTTTTCGCTATTACTTCCCACATTCAGTATATCCTCAAAAGTAGCATGTTATTGCAGCTCTCCTGCTGTCTAGGTTCTTATTTTCCTTGGCCAGGTTCTTGACCAAGAACTAAACTACTTAAAAAGCAGTTATTATTGACAGAAGCTTTACTAAGTAGTTAAAAAATTATCATCTCAACATATCAAAAAGCACTCTGTTATTTTAGATTATGAAAATTCTGTTGTGATTCCTTTCTTTCCATCGATTAGCTATAAAGTTACACACACTGTACAGAAATTCAGCTTTCATGTGGTTTTCTGTTCTATCAATAAAATTCACTGTTCCATACTTTTAAACACCTTATTCCAGATATAAACTCCTCGGGTATTTACAGGATTCCTTGCCCATGTAGTTTAATTTACATTGGTCAAACTAAGAGAGCATTAAAATTTCACTCTAAGGAATATAAGGAATGTGTTAAGAAAGAAGAAACCTAAAAATCCTCTATTGCCCAATGCTGTTGGTCAGAACAAAACATTTTTGATTTTTCAGCAGTTAAAATTATTCAAACAACATCTTCTGTTGGAAAATTAGGTTTTCCAAATGGTTTCACTTTCATGAAATTCTTTCATTTCTTGTTAATGGTCCTAATTCCAATCTGTCTTCGGCCTGAATTTAAAAAAAAATTATGTCATAGTTGTTTTATTTCTCCATCAATAGATCATATGAGTAGCTTGACTTTCTTCCTCTCATTGTTATCCCCTGATCACAGGCTCTTATTTCATCATTTGCACTTTTGCCACTGAAGAAGAAGGATCTGTGCTTAAGCCTTCCAAACTAGTCCTGCAAATTTATAAATATTAGGTGGATTCTTATTGCCTTAACACCTCCAATAACTGTTATTTGGCGTGTTAACTCAGTTATTATGCTGTTTAAAATAAATAATGATCATCTTTTATGAGTCAAAGTATAGTGTGAAATACTTGAATTACTGCCTTGGTTGCATAATTTACCATTTAAACTTAAGTATAGTTGCTTAGATATCATGTTTCATATAGTATTCCTGATTATCCATAGTTTCACATATCTGCAGTAAGTGTAGAAACCTATTGCTAATAGATAGGGAAACTATTATATTGTAGAAAATTTATGTTTGATTTTTCCACAATTAAATAGTTTTAGAATTTAATATAGAATATGATCTGCTTATAAATATTAACAAACACATTTAAATCATTTGTAATTTATTAACTATATAGCGTTAAGGGTCTGTGACACTTAGCTGAAATGTTCTTTAGTCAAGGCATACTTGCAGAGCAGTTTCCAAAGGGGGAATTCATATTTTTGATAGCTACCAATGAGGAGGTATACAGAAGAGTACCCTATTTTTTCTGTTTCATGTTAGAAAAAGGGCAAATAGTGCATGATATGGTGCACTAGCAGTAATATGATAGGCTAAAAAAGAAATGTAATGAGTACAAAGTCTGAGATCCTCAATCATTGGGATGGCAATTCTGTATTTTAGATTATCAGTTGAAGTCTAGTAAGGTGGCATATTAAAATGACAACCTTGCAGTTTCTTTCACTTGTTGTTTATAGCAGATAGGAAAAGGCTTCCCCCTCAATAAGACTGGTGACAAAAATTTTAGAATTTAGAGGAGCACCTAGCAGCAAAAATTAGGGATTGAAAAATTTTTAGAATTTAAAAGAGGCACTGAGCAACAGGATTTAGGAGTGCCAGAATTTTAGAATTCAGGAAGATACCACATAACAGAATTTAGGACACCCAGAGATTGCACATGATGGAACAGGTCCTCTCCTCCCCTCACAAGTACTCAAGAGTCGAAAATATGATCCTGGCAACATGAGTACAATGCTAAATAATGTATTATTGGCTACCTAGCCACCAGGTGTTTGAAAGTGACATGTAGGCATTTCACTTAGTTGGGAGAAAAATCATATTTACGATACTCCTTTTTGCTGAGTATTAAATTCTTCATTCCTAAATTTTGTAGGAGAAGATTTAATTTTTATTTTAGTCATTTATCTGTTTATTAGCTTATTGTTCAGCCTGGATATTGGATGTCCAGATTTTGGACTTTGTACTGTATACAGATAATAAAATAATTTAAAAAAGAAATGTAATATGTGGCATGAAGTCTCTGATGGGCAGAGTTATAATATATATATATTATCCGCAGTGTGTGGAAAAGAAACATTGCATAGCATGTGTGAGCAGTATATAGAATGCCTGCATTTGGGGGAAAAGTGTAAAATATCCAATATATGTGTTCAGTTGAATATTGTATATGTTTTCCCTAGGTATTTTTCCCTAGGTATTGTATAGAATGACAAGTGCTATTTAGGCAAATGTTTAGACTTTTATTGAAAAGAACGTGCACATTTTTTTTAATGGTAAAGGTTTAGGCAGAGTAATAAAAAAGTGTCATGGAATGGCTTTTATTGAAAATACATGTATGAAAATCAAAGAAATATAATATAATGTATAGGACTTTCCTTTGAAGGAAAATAAAATATGAACTGACTTGTAAGAAAATGAAAATCGAAAGTCATATATAGAAAGGAGGTGTCATAATTATTGATAATTTCATACATTGACATCCAGTTTTTCTCATTTCATGTATTGCTTAGGCTTTCTATGCAATACTTGTTTTTGTACATTGTGGGTAACATATATAAAGAATGTAATTGTTATTGCATATACCAATGGGACCAGTTTTGCATCAACTTTACATTATAAACTAATTATATTATCTTTATGTGCCAAATTTTTTTACGTATAGCCAAAATATTTGCTTTATCATTTGTGCAGTGTGGAATATATTACAGCATTTTTAGCCTGTTTTATTACTTGCAAACCATATCATCAATTATTTGTACTGTATCTAGTATTGAATAAATACAAAAGTCCTGTTTAAGTAAATACTTGTCCTTAAACCTTCTCACTGTGTGCATTGAAAATGGTATTTGTTTGGACAAATACCATTTTCAGATGGGACAGATCAATTTTTATTAAAAGAATTTTCATATTATTGTCTAAATTTACTTGCTGTCCATTAAATGCACATTTGGCTAAATAAATATGTCAATTTAATCAACACGTCAGTGTCAGCAATTGATATATTAAACCATGTATAATGTTATATACTATAATTCACTTTTAATTTCTGAATCTGTTCATTACTATTTGTTTCTGCTTTTCTGTGAGTAATATCTGCTTTCTCATTTAGTCCAGAATTTGCTCATCAGAAGCTTGAAGAAAAATGTAATTTTGAAACAGGATGTTATATTCTTCGTGAAAGTGAATTTAAGTATGATGAGTATTATGTAGATCTATGTGTAAATGTTAATTCAACACATCTAGAAAAAGTCTATACTTTCAAAATATACAAAGATGAAAATGACTTTTATACTCTTCATGGATGGAGGGCCAGTTTTCCATCTGTATCCCAGTTACTGTCTTATCATTCCAAAGAAAACCATTTGAAATTTACTAGATGTATTCCTCCATCTGAGTATGGTGAGTTAATTTTAATTTTGTATTATGTTAATTTCTTTATTGAAATCTGAAACCCTCTTTTGCCTTATTATTCTAATGTAAATTAATATTAGCAAATGAAAATGTTTTTTGAAGAAGGTTGTTATATTATTTAGGAAATCAAATTTAACTGTGAGGGATATTATATAGATCTTTATGTAAATACTAATATAACACATTAAAAAAAAAAAACTTTTGTAATTTCAGGCTATATGGAGATAAAAATTGTTTTTTCGTGCAAAACCTTTGCTATAAAAAATAATAACATACAAATATCATTTTGGGGATATTTTTCTGTATGTGAGAAAGTATACAAAGGTCAGTTATAAAATCTGACAATATTGGCCGTAGATTAAATTTGGATTTTTGGAGGGAGAGTAAGGTGCAACATCTTTTTTTTTTTTAGGGAGGAGGACCCTAGGGTGCTGTTTGCGCCTGAAATTCATAGAGTTTTACTTTAATTTTATACTTTATATAACCTTTTTTTTCAATAATAATTTTCTATAATAATAATATTTAATGTGCATGAATATTTCTAAGATTTTTTAAGTATTTGCATAAAATGATTATTTTTTAAACTAAATATTCTTTTATAGATAAGACTGACCTCCTGCTATGTCGAAAAGAAAGTCACGGTAATCACAATCTTGTAACTAGAGGGGACTGTAGTTGCACTGCTCAGTGTATTCCACATGATGCAATAGTGTTTTCAAAAAATGTTGCAGAATTGTATGGACAGTTAACAGTAGTTTCCCATGGTCATCTAAGGCGTTCATGTTCAGATTCACGTTCAGTTGCAGTGAAAATGCTCCGTAAAGAAACTAAAGTTACCCATTTGCAGGTATTGCTGCTCATGTTAACTGCATCTGTATTACGAAAAACTTCAAATTTTTGCAATTCTTTCATAAAGAGGAATTTTTTTTTTATTTTTTTGGTAAACTGTTTTTATAATCCTTTCTTATAGAAGTATGTATTTATCTCAAGTTTTAAAATAGTTTTGCATAATTTGCTTGAGTTAGAAGTACAAACTGTATGAACTAGGTAACAACTGAGATTTGTCAAAAGGGTTGTGAAGTTATTGCAACTATGAATGCTGCTTAGATTCTTTGATTGGGAAGATAATGATATTAGAAGTATATATATATATTAGATGATTGATAAAAATGTTACTAGTGTTATACTATTTTTATATGAAATAGAAATATTTATAACTTAAGTCTCTCTGTAAAAACAGATGTTAACTTGATGTGTGAAATATTTCAGTTTGGAAAATCTGAAAAGAGTGCTTCAGCCATAGAAGAATTTTGGTATTTTCTTTTTGACTGTCACATCCCCTTCCCCGAAACATTGCCAACTCATTTGAAACTTCATGAATTGGGGAAAACTTTTGCCTAGCTCTCTCTCTCTCTATATATATATTACATGGCTCATAGATAGTGTTCTATTATTAAATAAAAATCGAAGGAAGAATTTCGTTAGAATTAAGACATTTTATGAGAAGCAAAAAATTTATCTTTCTATTATTTATGTTTTAACAACTGGTGGATATTATTCAGAAAAAAGGCAGTTAAACTTGAAGCACATAATTTCACATGTGCTGAAATGTGTATGGATGTGCATGTATGGGCTGACTATTGCATGTATGCTCTAAAATATACTATGCTCTACCATACATTGAAATTAGGGATGCAGATAATCAGAAAGTATAGAAATTGTTATCATATAGCTAAAGAATAATGTAACTGTTTTTATTTATTTATTTAATTTTTCTTCCCGTTCCATGAATTGAAACAGTTTCTAAGCTAATTGGATGTTGAGACTCTATTTAATGATTTCATTTTAATTTCAATTCCAATCGCAAGTATCCGTAATTAAGGCAGTATATTTTGTCATAGGAAAAAGGGTCAAAATTAAAGGAAAACCTTGAAATTTATACTTTTGATTTCTTAAAATTTTTGTAGCTAAGGATTAAAATTATATTAAAAAATATTTACCCTATTAAAATTATTGCATAAATAGTGAACAACTGTGTTACATAATTTTTAAATTGCTATTTATATGTGGAAAACAACACATTTCGGCAACATTGTTATAAGAGAGTTTTACATAAATTAGCAAAATGACATTTCTTTGCATTCTAAAAGCCTTCCTTAACTTGAAATTCTTTTACAATAGCTTTATAGGAATAAAGTGTGCATTTTAATTGGTTTTCATCTTTGAATGTTGAAATATGGGAAAATGAATACAGTATTTAGTAACATATTTTCACCCTTTTTTCCTAATTTTATTATATGAAAATCAAGAGAGGAAAATAATTTAATATCCAGAGGACATGATTACAGTAATAACATAACAAATAAAGAATAGTCACAAGTAAACCATTGGTAGCTATCAATATATTATTTATTTAAAAGAAACAGGCATAGTAGTATTAACATTATAATATCTAATGAGATATCTTTATTTTCTGCTTCCCTGTATCTAATCTGGTCCGCTCATATTGTTGGCCCCTGTTACTCCCTACACTTCAAATCGTTCTTTTGCTGCTGGAACTATTGTCTATTTCATTTGTTACAACTTGCAAGTTGTCATCAGTCAGTCTGTCTTCCCATGTGTAATGATCTTCAGAATCATCAACAGCATTATGTATTCCTGTTTCCTTGAAGCTGTTCTCTGTTATTGTTTTATCAGTCCCGTGCACCTAAAATGCATGAGCAAATAACTTAACCAATATGCAGATGAATCCACCTTAAAATTTAGAGGAGCTCGTTTTCTGAATGATTTGAGGAAGGGAAAAATTGCACGAATATTAAAAATAGTTTCAGAATCTTGTGCTAAAAAAACCTAAGGGAGAAAATATATAAGTAAATATCTGTGAATAGCACATCCGATGGGAAATCTGCCTGTGCTACACACTTCTGCAAGAACCAGTGACAGAAATCAATGCCCAGAGGCTAATGTGTTGCTTGCAAGGCATGGACTCTCTGCAGATGGTATGAGTGCAAATGTTTTTCATGCAATACTCTTCAAACAGTGAACTGACTCACATGCAGACAACTTGCAGTACCTCTTGTACTTAAGTGGAGTATTTCATCCACAATGTTCAAGATGGATTCTTCCATGCAAGGCTGTCATACAGTTCTTGTTCCACTCTTACTGTCAGAGCTGGTGGAAAATGACCCATTTTGACCAGTGCTGTGAAGTTGGTCGTTAAAATGGCCAACTCCAACTCTGGCACCTAAACTTCAAAACTCTGACTCCCTCACATATATATGTAAACATATACGCATGTGTTACAGCTTATTTTTTTAAATATAAAAGAAATAGATGCCACAGAAAAAAAATTGATGCCGTAGCAGATTATTTATATTAATTAGCATTGATTATGAAATAGAAAAACTAGCATTAGTAATTTCTTAAGAACAGCATAGCTTCTGCAAGATCTTCTTTGGTAGAGGACTGTAGATCTGATTTGATAAACTTCAGAGCTGAGAATAGTCTTTGCAGACTAACTTGACTAGGAGGAAGAGCTGTTACTGTTAGGGCTATTCTTTTTAACTTTTCAGGATAGACGTATGTAAGTTCTAAAAGAGGTGTCTTGCAAGAGCAATCATATTTCTGTATTTCTTCAAGGGCTGTGTAGAAATCTTCTTTGTATTTTATCATTTTTATATCTAAAGGCTTTTGGTTCTGTATTTTCATTCTGTTTCCCTTATCCTTTTCACTATTATCCAAATATTTCTCAAAATCTAATTCTTCATTGGAAGATGATGATCGAGACTCATTTGCAGTGTCTGCAATCTGACTGTCCTGTATTGAATACTCCAATTGTTCTGAGAACAGTTTCATTCTTAGTGAGTGTTCATAGATGGCTTTCTTTTCCTTTTTAATTTGTTTGTCAACCAACAAAATTTGGTGTTTTTGATCTACATATACTGAACGCAGCAAGATCTTGTTATCTAGCAAACGAGTTTCTCTTTTTGTTGTTGAGGAAATAATTCCTTCTGGAATAAGCCCTGACACTTTAGAAATAACAAACATTACATTCTTCTATTGTCGCAGAAACAAGCCTTCTCTTAATTCTTCAGATTATAGCATTTTTGTTGGTATATATGGTGTAGAAAAAAGAGTTTCCAGTTCTGCAAGATCATTTCACCGTCTTTCTGTTTGTGAAACGTTAGGGTTATCTACTTCCTCTAAAAAAGTTCTTAATTCTAACAACCTCTTTATCATTAAATATTTGCTTATGTTATCATCAAATATGTGCATACAACTATGTACCCATCATGTTGCTTTATCAATAATTGCTCCTTTTCCTGCTTGCCTCCTAAGAATGGCTCAATTTTGGGAGTTCTTGCTGCTGTTGCTACTTGCCTAAATGATGCCTCTTCGGCAACATCATCTAAAGCTTCATAAGAATATCCTTGATTAGTTTCAATATCTAAAGCAGATTGTTTAAACCATGTTAGATACTTTTGAGTATCAAATTTGGTGACTCAACATACATTTTGCAGCCATGGGCTCCTTTTTCTTGTTGTGAATTATGCTACAATAATGCCATCTGTGAGTTGAAGAAGTAACTAAATGAATCAGTTTAATGAATAATGGCAAATATCACGGCCATCCTCCTCCCTTATATTTATTTATTAATATGACAATAAAATAGAAAACTAAATATTTATTAATGTATATAGTCCATAAATAAAAATAACTCAGTATGTCATTAAATATTTTTTCAATTCATTTTAATTTCATTTCAAATTCAAACTGTCCAACATGAGCCGGAGTTGGAATCGATATGTTTTTAGTGACTCCAGCTCCGACACCTTTTACTTAATCTGCTTAACTATGATCTGACTCTGCAGCCCTGGTTTTAACACAGGGACCAATGTAACCTCTTGAACATTGTGGGCTTCAGCGTACACCTATTCGGAAATCATTTTTGGTACAACTGTATGCTGCTTTGCCATTCACATTAGCAGCATCATACATTAGATGCATGTCAGCCTTCTTCCTATGTGTAAACTCACTCATTTCGCTTGAAATCATAGTTGTGAAGGACGTTCCTCTGCTGATGCATCAGGTCATGGTTTTCCCAGCTCACTACCACCCTCTTCCCATTGCATTGTCAGTCAATCAGTGCTGTAGTTCATATTACTGTTAGTGGTCACAATTTTAAATATTTACTTTTACATTTGTGAATGCTGTATTGCTGCAAAGAAGCACTTTTCACTGATTTTGTAAATAAACACATTTTTCTTCCCATATCTTTTTTTTTTTTTTTTTTTTTTTTTTTTTTTTTTTTTTGCATTTGTGCCTTAACATGTCACTAGACCCTACATTCCTATACAAAAAATACATGTTTTAGCACGCTGAACCACTCCTCCAAGTTTGTCCCATAATCATAGAATCACCTTGTATATACACAGTCCAGTCACATTAATGTGACCATCTGTCAAAAGCCAGAATAACCACCTTTCGCAGAGCGGACTGCTGCGAGACGTGCAGGAAGAGAGTCACATAGGTCCGTGAAGGTGTTCTCTGGGATGTTGAGCCATGCCGACTCTAATGCCGTGGCCAGCTGCGCTAGATTACGCGGTTGAGGATCCATGGCGCGAACAACTCGATCGAGATGGTCCCACAGATGCTCGATTGGGTTTAAGTCAGGTGAGTTTGCTGGCCAGGGGAGGACGGTAAACTCATCCTGGTGCTCTTCGAACCACGCACGTACACTGGCAGCTGTATGGCACCTCGCATTGTCCTGCTGGAAGATGCCATCATCCTGAGGAAAAACAATGCGCATGTAGGGGTGAACATGGTCCGCAAGGACAGATGCGTACTTGTATTGATCCATTGTGCCTTCCACAATGATCAGTGAACCTAGAGAATGCCAGGAAAACATTCCCCAGACCATAATGCTCCCGCCTCCAGCTTGGACCGTTCCGGCAATGGTTGCAGGGTGGTTCCTTTCAGAGGTTTCACGCCTTATACGCCAACGTCCATCTGTCCGATGGAGCATAAAACGCGATTCATCCGAAAACGCAACCTGTCGCCACTCAGTGGACGTCCAGCTGCTGTACTGGCGTGCAAATTCTAGCCTTCGCCGTCGATGAACAGCAGTCAGCATAGGTGCACGAACCAGGCGTCTGCTTCGGAGGCCCAGACGCAGCAATGTTCGCTGAATAGTACTTTGGGAGACACTTTTGGTAGCCCCTTGGTTCATTTTGGTGGTCAGTTGCTCAACGGTAGCCCGTCTATCTGCCCGAACGCATCTCCGCAACCGTCGTTCGCCTCTGTCATCTATGGCCCGTGGTGCACCACATTTGCCACGTCGCTGATTTTGGACAGTCCCATTTTGCCATGCACGGTACACTTTTACCACGGCGGCACGCGAACAGTTCACAAACTCAGCCGTTTCGGAAATGCTTCCACCCTTGGCCCGAAAGCCAATGATCATGCCCTTTTGGAAGTTCGATAAATCGCTTCGTTTCTGCATTACGCCAACGATTGAAATGTTTTCCGAAGCCCTCACACACCCTTTATATACGCTCAACTGCACTGTGCTGCCACCTGCCTTCTGTGATTGGTTATTTAACTCTGACATGGAAAGTACGTGGTGGTCACATTAATGTGACTGGACTGTGTATATATATATAGAGAGAGAGCATTATTCTAATGTGCTTATTGTGATGTAAAATCAGACTTTTTCAGAAATGACATACCAATTTGTTTCCGTATTTTGATATAACGACTCAAAATATTCCTAAAAATCAAATTTTATAAAATGTAATGTGAAATTTAAGCAGTAATTTGGAAATTTACCTTGGCACACGTTTCTTACTTTGTAATAAGAATAATTCATTTGGAAAACGTCTCAATTTACGACAACCCATTTCACTTTCCCTTTCATTCTGCACAAGCTAAGGAAAAAATGTGATGTTTTTTTCTTTCGTGCGTATATTTATACTTCATATTATATTTTTTAATCACAGTTTTTAGTTTTAGATTTTTTTTCTTTTTAGAATTTCAATTTAATTATTAGAGTTGCAAATTTTATTTCTTTATGAAGTCATTTTAAAAATTTTTGTTTATTCATTTCTGTTGTCTATTTTAAGCATGTTTATTCATATAAATATGTTTTTTAAAATTTAATTTATTTGATTAATATTTCTTTTGAAAGAATACTTTGTCATGATGGCTTTAAAAATGCATTCTGCATTAAAACAAATGAGAAAATTCTATTATCTACATTTTAATTGAGTGATATGCTACAAGTAATTGATTTTATCACTGTGTCATTGCAGTTTTGTCACCTTGTTTGTTAAATATTATCTATATTTCCAAATAAGTTCAAATTTTCCATTTTTTAAATCACAAAATCAAATAGCATAACATTAAAAAATAACTCCCCTCCCGAATCTTAATTCCTCAATGATTTTCTCGAGCTTTTGAAACAGCTTGTTTTCTGCAACATTTGTTATAATCAGTTTCATCAGCAATTGGTCAGAGTACAATAGTGAAGCAGTTTTGTTCATGATATTGAATGTTTTTAGAGGCTAGGTATTTTGAGGGCATGAGATGAAAAAAAAGACTAGTTTCATCACATTAAAAGCATTTTTAGCTAATATCCATATGCTTTTTGTGATAAATTCATAAAGCTTCAATAAATTTCGCTGAGACATCTTTTAATTTTCCAATTATGATGTGATATGACATTCAGTGGCATAATTTAAATTTATACAGCCCTTCAGTGAGAAAACAGCTGCTCTTCACAATGCTATTTCTTCTCTCATTTTGCTGGTATAGACCCATTTACTGGACTATTTGGCACACTGCACTGGGGTAAAAACTTCAGCAAAATATGATTTGGATCTCCAGATATTTCTTCTTGAGCATGCAAGTTCTTTAAAGGGGTTTTCCGTAAAATGGTGTTCCTTGTTTCAGAAACTTTTTTTTTTCCAGTGTTGGTACAAGAATGTTCATTTTTTTAAGCAGTTATATTTCCATAAATGTTGCATTCTTATCAAATTCTTTTGAAACTTCAATTGTATCTTTAAGGGAGACGGCTTTTCATTTTCTAGGTATTTCAACCTGAGAGTATAATAATAGTTTAAATAATTGCAAATAAAATAGTAAATTAGTATCTGTAGGGTTGGTATTGTAACTTGAAACTAAAGTTAAAAATCCTGCAGACTCTACTAGTCAGGTAGGAAATTATCACTATGTCATGAAAAACTCACAAAATACAGAAGAAGGTTTAAAAGCTTTCTTATTTTAATCTCAATTTGAATATAGAGGCATAGCTTGTGATACAAATGAAATTTCCTTGTGTATATTTTAATTCAACGGAACAGACAAATCCCAAAGTCATGATGTAGTCTTAAGATTACACATTGAATAGAATAAGTTGCCTCATATTTTACTGGCATGTATTTAAGGCATTAGCTAACAACAATGCTAAAGCTGGAATATAATTTTTAGGAGAGCTGGTGAAAAATACTAACAGCAAGACGCAACTGCCTAAAATTCTCTCAGCTAAAGATTCAAAGTCCTCAGCTTATGTATATTTTAAGGTAATTTGCTTTCTGGCAGGGAATATGGAAAAATTCAAGTCATAGTAGTTGATTATTTAACCTAAGATACTATGCAAATCGAATAACCTAACCATTAATTTAAGTGGTTCCTGTAGTGGCCGAGTGGTTAAAGACTGCTGATCAACCCAGTCAAATGAGCTGGCTGCATGGTTTTTCATGATTTTCCCTGTGTGCAACACAAATACAATCCATGTTTCCGTAGAAAAAACCACCGTGAAGGTATTCCTCTCTTTGGACATGTAACCTCTGTGTGCATTGCCTTATTTAAATAACCAAGCAATATAATTTATGTGCGATTTTTAGACTAAGAAAACCAGAAACTGAACAAAGCTTAGTGTAGTTATCCAGTCAGGTGGAATATGATATCAATGATTAAATTATCAATGTCACTCACTTAATTTGTATTTTTTATCCGAGTTGGTGGAAAAAATTGAAGTTCAAATGTTAGAATTTTGATTGATATAAAATAAACAATATATCCACAGAGAAGGAGAAACTTTTAAATTTTTGAAGTTATTCTACAAGAAGAATTTTAATGAATTCTAATATAACAGACAATGTAACAAAAATAATAATGTGAAAATAAGTATAACAATAATTATCATACATATATTACTAATGATTATATAATTATCATAATATTACTATTGATTAGAATTCAATGTCTTGACAAATCACAATTTAATCCTTAAAAATATGATTATTCTAAATCATGTGTTTACATAAAAATATATTTTGCTTTGGAAAAGAGTCTTTGCTGATAATTAGGGACCCTTTCAAACATAAACAATAGTTTGTTTAAGAAATTTGTTATACAATAAAGGCCACAAAGAAATATTCTTAGACTTGAAACATCTTCAAATTCATTTTTATTTTTTGCCTTTGCTATATACAGAAAAGAAGATAAAAATCTTATATTCTAGTAAATTTTGCTGCTATTAAATATTTCTGTATTAGAAAACAGGACATTTTATTTATATTTTTAATGTACTCAGAAATACTCAGTGCCTATATGATGCACAATTTTGAAGTCAGTAAAATAAGTTTCATTGAATATAATATAAAGTTAAATAAAATAGCAGATGATAAAATGATGAAGGTAAAAATTATTCTTATGAAAGAAAAAAAAATGTCTTATCTTTAAACTTTTTATTAATATTCTTTATAAATTAAAAAAATATCTTTTCATGTATTATTAACAAATATTTATTAGGCGTTAGTATAATCCTCAGTCACAGTTTTACTTGGGAATTTAAGGTTCAAAATAAATCTTACATTTCACTGATAATTGTAACAGGGTACATTACTAATTTGGCATTGTTATCGCTTGGAAATTTTGAGTAAAAAACTTTAAATTTTTTGCAGGTATGCCTAGAAATAAATTTATGTTAAGATGATGGTTCAAATTTTATGAATGATAATTCAATTTTTTTTTGAAAAATTTATAATAATTATTTTAAAATACAAATTTTAAAAATAAATCATGAAAAATATGCAACTTTTAATTAGATTCAACCTAAATTTTGTATTCTGAAAGAACGAATCACGTAAGTTAAGTGAAAAAGAGATATTAATAAATATATACCAAATTCATTTAACACTGAGGAACTAAAATTTCGACACCTAATTTCTTAAAAACTAGTCAGGAGACTTTTACAAAACTTAGCACTTTGGCATAATTTGAGGCTTAGGATAAAAAATGGGAAAAAAATTAGTATGCCATTTCAGAAAAAGTTTGATTTTGTGTTAAAATACCTGTGTTAGAGCAGTGCTATATATAAATGAAATATGTGTCCTAAGTTGCACTTTCAAGACAAAAAATGCAAGTTGAATTTCTTCAGTCAGTCCAGTAGAATGGGAGATATAGAACTGTCTTTTTTCCTTTTTTTCACTCAGTGTGCACATCTGATTGTGATTATTGTCGACAATTTGCAAAACATTGTTGTAATTTTTGGCATTAATTTCATGTTGTTTGTCTTCCCTCCATAGGAATTTTTATCTCAATGCGACAAAATATTATTTTGGCAACATGATGCTATCATTTCCACCATTGGTATGGTGCTTACTAATCCTACAGCATTAATCATGGAATGGCTGCCAATGGGAACATTAGATAAATATCTTCAGACCCATGAAAACAAACTACGTCAGGTTGATTTAGTTGAAGCTGCATATCATATTGCTAGAGCATTGTGGTACTTGGTAAGTAGCTGCCAGGAATTTGCTTAACTGTTTTTCCACTTACTAATGTTGTTCTTCTAATTGACTTACTAAGCTAAGTCTTTCATTTTATTTTAAGGGAATTAAAATGTGTTCATGCACTTTTTTATGTGCCAACAAAATATAATATTTGCTGTTTATAAATTAAGATGTTATGTATAATTGAATTGAATTGAAGCTGAAGTTTTTGGTGTTAACGTATTGCACAAATATATTGAACTAAAAATCTAAGCACAACACTTATCAAAAAGTTAAATAGTAATTTTTTTTTTACGTTTCCAATTAATATTTATTAATTCCTTTGTTTAATTATTATATATTCCTTTTGACCATATACATATACACACAGGATTATTTTGATTACACACACACACATATATATATATATATTGTATAATATAAAACAAGAGCTTAGAAATTTGAAAATTAAGACTATAAATTATTAGTCATACAGTATGCTGCAAAATTAATAAAATGATCATAATATAGTAATAATTAAATCGGAATTCAAATATGCATATATGTGTGTCTGATATTTTAATCTGTAGAAGAAACTTGAAACTTTTAATTTCAAGCGTAGATGCATAAATATGATGTTGACACAACTAGATTGCTGCTTGAAAAATTGTGTAGTTTAACTTTCGGCAGTCATCATGGCTGAGGGTGAAGGCATAATGATAAAGCTAACAAAACTTAATTTTGAGAATCACTGTCTTTATTTTTGCACATAACAAATCATTTCTTTGGCAGACAAGTTACTTTTCAATCATAGTTGAACACAATAGTTTTTATGCACACAGAGAGCAAAGGCGGACAATCAAATGTAGCTGCACGGCAGTTTTACATGGCAGGAGAAGTTAAGAAGAAGAAATAGTGACGTAATTGTTCGCGAAGTAGTATTTATACTACATAGGTGCATATGTACAGCTAAGCTGCGCTTGGTTAATTTTAGGTTTTAGTTACCTTTTGCAAGCAGTGTCATAACATAGAAAGATCTCGAATTTGGGAGAACAGATGAACTTAGGGAGAGAACATAAAATTTAGAATAGTCAATTTTTAGGTCAACAGTCATTTCTTAATGTAGCCGTCATATTTTCTTATATCTTACATATATATATATATATATTTATTTAAATTTTGACTAAAAAGTATATAAGTTGGTTACAAGTTCTGTTGCATTGCATTCTCTAAGTATGAATTAAAGGAAATTTTCATAATTTAGTCTATTTAATATTTTATTACATTATATTTTTACCTGTATCTAGTTATTGGCATTTTACTTCTGTTCTATGCAGAGTTATATTTTTGTTTCATGACATATTTTTCCTTTGTATGATTATTATAAACTTTCTGTAACCAACCATGCTTAAATAGCAGTTTCATTTTCTTTTATACACTACATAGCAGCTACCTATATCCATCTGAGCTGGAAGTCATTTTTGTATGCAAAATTTAAGTCATGGCTAAAGAGTTGCTAGGAACAATTGAAGTGTGACAAGGACATTTTGGAATTATAATCAAGAAATTTGTCTGCTTGTGAGCATTCTGGAAATTCTGTGTTTTGGTGGCAATTTAGTAGTGATAAAGTTAAATAGATCAAAGTTTAGTTATTGTATGTAATAATTTGGACTATATTTTAACCAAATTTGGGTAAAAAATTGAATCTTCTCTCATTGAAAGAGTAAACACACAGGCAAATCAAGATCTGTAGTGTAGAAAAAGTGTGTATTGTATGTGATTTGTGTTGTAGTTATTGTATGTGATTTGTGTTGTGGTTATTGTATGTGATAATTGGACTATATTTTAATGAAATTTAGGTTAAAAAAAAACTCTTGAAGACCTTTCTCATTGAAAGAGTAAACATGCAGGCAAATCAAGAACTCTGTTATAGAAAAAAATGCAACAACAATATTCTAGATAGAAACAAGAAATATATTGTAATATTATAATTACAAAACAATTTTTTAAAAAACAAAATATAAACATACCTAGTATTTTCGTGCATTAAGCTTGTAATAATATATGCTAAATAAAAGTAATTACGAGTAAATTAAAAAGCCTGTGACCTGGACTAAAACTCTGACTTAATTTAGTTGTTGATTGATAGTAGATTGGTTTGTTCTCCTTGACAAGTCAATTAATCTGCAATCAATGACAATAGCTACTTTTTCAACACTTCAAAAATTTTTACCTTTGATTTTTTCGTAGCCCATATGGCGTTAGCTCAGAAGAGCTATTAATTTCGTTTTGGCATTTTGCATTGAAAACTTTAAATCTTAGTTCATTTTTCAAATTGTTTGCACCAAATATTATCACCCTGTGTTACATTTAAAGAAATTAAATAATAAAAAAATGTGCATAAATGTATGTGTGTTTCTCACATTGTGATAAAACAATGGTATCTAGAGCCATCAAATTTTGAATAACATAATCTTCCACCAAATATGGGTATCTTGAAGCCTTAATTTGGGATTTGAAATTTGTTTTATTGGTGATTTCATATTTTGTAACACTTTAATGAATTTTTTATTAACAAACTGAATGATTGTAAAGCAAGAAATGGCAACAATGTATGGGGGAAAAAACATTTTTGTCTCCAGCGGGTGAGACTGTATCAGAAATTCTAGATGCTCATTTTAAAATCATTTTTCAATACTGCTGTTGAATTGAATTTTATGGTTTAAGTGCAAAGAACATGATATTTAATAAATAAAGGTAACACAGAAAATGTTAAAAAGTGCCCCTTTGGACATAATGTAAAATCTGATAGCTTTCAAAGTCCTCCCCCCCCCCATTAAGGATTTTTCTTTACAGATTTTTTTTTTTTTTT
>KK115271.1:663032-675366 GCA_000611955.2 Stegodyphus mimosarum | reverse complement strand
TTTTTTTTTTTTTTTTTTTTTTTTTTTTTACAGTATACACTGGATTCCACCAGAATGCTACAATGATTATTCCCGTGCTGCTAGTTCAACTGCTGCAGATGTTTATGCTTTTGGTACCACTTTATGGGAAATATTTTCATATGGGGCTAAACCATTCAGCAATCTGTCTCCCAAAGAGGTATAGCCATAATTTTATTTAATTATTGCCATTTATTAATATTTTTTGAATGAAAAAAGAAGCCTAGGGCTGACATTAAAATTGGAAACCTTCCTTAAACTTGATTCAAGTAGAACTGACAGAATAATATGAGGCTTATTCGCTATGAGCCCCATGCTTTTCTGGAGCAAATGACACAAAATTAAAATGATTAAGCTGTACCCTCCGACATTGTTTTCTCTCACCCTCGCTAACTGGAATTGGACTCAATCCAAAAAAAAGAAAAAGAGAAGCATCTCTCCTTGTCTGATCCATATGGAAAGCAGATAGCACGTGTACCATGGCTAGATGTATATATTTTTTCCCTCATACCTAATAAATATGTTTTTGTGTGCTAATAATAATAATTTGTACTCTTTACATACAGCAAAATGAATTATCCATTAATAAGGTAAGAACTTTCATTTTGTTTTATTTATCTGCTTGTCGAAAATAACCAGCCTTTAGGTAGCAAACAAATGAAACGTTCGAACCTTCAACAGCTTTTTGGGATGACTTTCTTAAGGGAATTAATTCATCTTGTTTACATTAAAGTAAAAAAAAAAAAAAAAGGAAGTGCTTATGCAATTCCAATTTCACCAAAAATAAGTATGTTGGTAATTGAAAAAATAATTAATTATACTGAAAATTAACTCTCACTCATTTTATTCAACAACTGCTTGAAAAATGATGCTTTCTTAATTCATGTTGAAACAACTAGATTTAATATGGCATGGACATTCAGCTGTAAGGCATCTAACAAAAGTATATTAGTTATTAAATGGCATTAAGTGAGTGAAATGGTAAATACTTTAGCATTCATTAAGGTTTTTATGGCATAACAATTCTGTATCTGCCTTTCCAGTTTCTAGCATAATGTTTAATGTTGAAATCAATTTTTTTCTTTTAGCCCAAAGGGGCTTTGTCCCTGAAGGACTATTATTTTCGTTTTGTGATTTTGCGTTGAAACATTAAAAGTCTGAATCATTTTTCAAACTGTTGCCACAAAATATTGCAGCCCTGTATTATATTTAAAGAAATTAAATAATGAAGAAGGTGCATAAATGTATGTATATTTCTCCAAATGTGATAAAACAATGGTACCTACAGCCATCGAATTTTGAATAGCTTATGTTTCCACCGAATATGCGCATCTGGAAGCCTGAATTTGGAATTTGTTGTATTATCTATTTCATATTTTGTAAAACTTTAACGAATTTTTAATGAACAATCTCAAAGGATTTAAAAGCGAGTAATGGCAATGTTCTATGGGGGGGGGAACCTTTTTATCTAAAGCATGTGGAACTGTGTATCAGAAATTCTAAATATATACTTATTTAAAAATTATTTTGCGATATTGCTGTTGAACTGAATTTTATGGTTTAAGTGTGAAGAGTATGATATTTAATGAATAAAGGTAAGACACAAAACGTTAAAAAACACCCCTATGGATGTAATTTAAAATCTGAAACCTTTCAGATTTAAAATTTTTTAAAAAAGTTTTATTTAGTTATTTAGTTATTTATTTATTTTTTGAGGGCCGAAATGGGTTTCATTTTAATTTTTCTAAGGAAACCTATCTTGAAATAATTTTGATTGTATGTCTGTACCACTACATCTGAGAGTAATGCATTGCGAAATCTGAAATCTGGACATCTAATATCTGCAACACTAGTTTTGTTTTTTAATTAGAGATTCCTTTACAAAGCCTAGGAATGGAAAATATAATACGCTAGAAAAAGCATATGTGTCATAAAAGCGATTCCTCTATGTTAATCTCAAATACTACCTTGGTATGGAAGCACATTATTACTGACAACAATGCTTTGATTGATGTTAACTATCACACCATTCTTTTAGCATTTAAGCAGTTAGGAGAGTTAGCATTTTTCTGTTTGACCTAAACAATAAGGAAAGCCCCAAGCCATATTTATTTGGATGAGATATTGCACGTGCTGATTTTCTTTTGTTGCCATAGTAGCAGGGAAGGGAGAAAGAATTAGATTCCAAGGAATTTAAGCTCAGTGAACCTAGCATATTGCACTCTTCCCTTAACTTTCTGATATGAATTATCCATAAATCAGTGTATGGGTATTGGAATTTTATGTGCCCTGAAATGCAGATATAAGGTAGCATTTTTAAAATGATGCTGAAGTAAGGCCATCCTAGAAGTCTAGAAATATTTTAATATAAAAATATAATGTGTGGAGGATTGAAAGATCATGAAAGGATGTGTCTACAGAAATTTTAAAAAAACTTGGCATGATTCGCAACCGCTACCAAATTTCATGATGATGAAAGGTACGGATCTGAAGATTTATTTTATATCACAAGAAAAAGGAAAATTATCTGATCAATGGAATACAGAAAAAAAAAATGGAGATGTTACGTAAACTCTTACATTACGATGAGAGTGTCATCCATCAACAGAACAGCAAATTTTTGGCTTTAACAGCAAATTTTTGGCTTTAAGTAAGATTTTAGTGTCAGGTGGTGGTGATTCAGAAAAAAATTTCTTTATACTTCTAATAAATATATTTTTTAAACAATTTCTACAATTCATCTTATTAGATTTAAACAAATGATCTAAAATCCAGAAATTTCTGAAATTCAGAATCCCAAAAATCTTGACGATTCTGAATCTCGACATTTCTACCAGTAGAATTGCAAATAATTCTGAATGTTATATGCAATGTAGTAATCACGTAGGAGCTTAAATATGGTATCTTTTAAATGATATATTCATGCAATAATGCCTTTCAATAAAGTAATACTGAAGTGTACCATGTTTTTCATTCTGCATTTATAGTATATTTTCTCTCTCTCTTGTATGAACGAAAATAATGAATTCTGTTGTTTTAGCTCTATCCTCTAAAGATGGTACAGCTACGGAAAGATACTGTGCATTCTAGTATCATGTACTTATTATCTGAGATCATCATTTCTGGACCTTTAAATGTTCGCAACCCTAGTTTTCATGCCGTTTCTAATTGTGCCCATATCTTTTTTTTTTTTTTTTTTTTTTTTTTTTTTTTTTTTTACCAAAGGAGCATTAGCTCAGAAATTCTATTTATTTTGTTTTGGCGTTTTATGTTGAAATGTCAGTTCATTTTTCAAATTGTTGCCACCATATATTAGAGCTCTGCATTATATTTAAAGAATACGTAATGAAGAATCTGCATAAACGTATATATGTTTTTCGCATTGTGATAAAACAACTGTACCTAGAGCCATAAAATTTTGAATAACGTACATTTCCCCCTGAATATGGCCATCTGGAAGCCCAAATGTGGAATTTATTTTATTATATATTTCATATTTTGTAAAACTTTAACAAATTTTTTATTAACAAAGTTCAAAGCGAGCAATGGCAACACTGTACGGAAAAGAAAACTTTTTATTTGCAGCACACGAGACTGTGTTTTGGAAATTCTAAAGATATGCTCATTTTAAAATTATTTTGCAGTACTGCTGTTGATTCGAATTTTATGGTAATAAATAAAGGTAACACTCAAAATATTGAAAAACTGCCCCTTTGGGCATAATGTAAAATCTGAAAACTTTTAGATCCCCCCCATATCTTTTTCACTGCAAGTTTAAAATTACCCTAGGAATTGCTTTATTCAATATCTTGAATTCATGATCAAAAGCCAACATACGGTGGAAAAATACACTCATTGCCATAAAAATTTGCGCACCAAGAAAGAGTTGTCAGAATGAAACGAAATTTTACCTATGTAAGTACTACTTTGATACAAGTAAGTGATTAGAAAATCAAAGAAAAAAGGATCATTTATTGCAGAAAAAAGTACACATGAACAGAAGTTTTAGTACTCTGTTGGACCACCTCTGGCTGGAATACACGATGCGATATGAGCGGGCATTGAGGCTATTTAAGTTCCGTATGGTGTCCTGAGATATCTCGTTCCACAGTTGCTGTAAACACGCGTCTAGTTCAGCCAATCTTGTAGGCTGTCCAACTTGCCATCCCAAATGATCCCGGATTAAGTAGATTTAATCCAGAGTTGTTTAGCCTTCATGCAGCCAAGTGTTAAATTTCCCAAAAAGACTATGAATAAGAGATGATTATGATACCAAAATGACCTCTGAATTCATACCTTAACTCTTCCAGTATATATGCTACTTTAATTGTCTGGGTACATTTCAAAATATGCAGTCATGTACTTAAAAATATCATGATTAATATTTTTGAAATTATATATCCTGTTTTGCAGCTTCAAGGGTTAATAGCTCTTTCTAATGCAAAAAGTGGAGTACATATACACAGAATGGAGGTCCTGTGTTCGATTTTTAGCTGAACTCTGATCTTTAATGTATACATACACAAATGCATGCATGTATATCTCATAATTTAATACCTAGAATTTCTCTTTTGTCTCAGTAGTGTTTATATTTTCATTTTTAATTTTAAAATGGTGTTGCAAGCGAAGTATTCATATGTTTATTGTGTGTCTTTATTTTTATTAATTTTATTTTATTTTATTTTTGCTTCATAGGCCAAAGAATTATATCAGAAAGGGAGCTCATTAGGCTCTCCTCCTGGTTGTCATAAAGAAATTGAAAAATTAATATTTGAATGTTGGATTGTCGATCAAGATAGCCGTAAACGTCCACAAACTATTGTCCGAGATGTTAACCAAATTTTATATGAAGGTAAGAAACAGTGAGAAGAGTTTTAGATATTCAAGAATTTGTATTCAGATAATCTGATATCAATAAATTGAAATTACATTTGGCGAAAATTTAAAAAGTAGTTATTGTTAATAAAGCAGAAGGGAACATATTTTTGGAAATTACAGCTTCATATAGCAAATACTAATTTAGATATTCAAACTTTAAAATATGTGATAATGAGCTTGTACTCTTACTGTATTAAGAAATGATACCTGGGAAAATCTGTCTTTAAAACTTATGACTATTAATGTTCTTTGAAGTAATATCAAATATTGTATGTTAACCAATGTTCATGTAATGATCATCTAAGTGGTAGTTTAATTTTTATTGTTGAATATTTTCAATTTCGTCCATTCCTGAGAACAAAAGTTTAATCCATTTTGGCAGCATAAAATTTCACACAACTTTATTATTACTATGGAAGAGTTATTGAGATTTTATATAAATTAGAAATGTGTAATTTTAGAATATGAATGCCTATCCATTTTCAGAAAATTGAATGTAGTGGAAATGCTATTAAAGACTGTTTCATATATATATGTAAGAAATGCACATTTTAACTAAAATATATTTATAGCACATTTTGATTGAAGTAGCAAATTTATTCAGGATTATTTATTTATTTTCTGCAAATTTTTCATTTTAGATAAATCTTACTTCTGGTATATGTCATAATTCTTTTAATTAATTCTGAGTAAATATTTAAAATGTGTAAATTATTTGTTTGTACATAATTTTCTGGCAATAAGTTCAAATTTAGATCTGCTGCTAAGTTTTGTCATATACATATACATATTAGCAACAAAAAAAATCAATAAATGAATCAAGAAACTTTCAGTATATCTTCAGGTGGGAATACAAGATTGCTTTGCCAATTTTGGGATATTATTGCAATAAGGTTTCTTCTTCCAGCTACCAAATTTCATTGGATATCACCTTATTTATGTTATATGTCAACAAATAAATATTTCACTAAAATTTGCCACTTTCATTCTCCCAGCTATAGATTAACTGAATTTTCTTTTAATGTAACCAAAATTTTTCTTTTTGCATTCTGCGTTCTGCTATTAATCCAATATGCACATTTGTGGAATAGATCTATGGAAGCAGTATTGGCATAGAGATTCATTAAGGTAAACCATACTGCCAGTAGGAAAGTAACTTTTCAGTTTAAGAATAAAAGAATTTTAAAAAATGAAATTCAGTGTAATAATTAATATAGATGAACAAAATTTTTATTTCTGACTGCAGTTTCTTTGAAGCAATGCAACATTATCAAAGCATTGTTGTTATGCTTGTTCCTTTGTAATAAAGTTAAAATAGAAACTACATTAAGTTATATTACAAAAGTCTCTTCTACCATATTTATTACTATACTAGTACTGCTTTGATAATATAAATTAAGCTGCTGCAAGTAAACTGTAGTCAAGAATAAAATTTCTCTTATTTGTGCCAATTATTATATTCATTTTTTAACTCATTACTTACTGCCAGGTTTTTTTATTATAGTACATTTATGTATTTGGTTACTGTTTTTGTTCTCTTTAAAAAGTGGTAATTTCACTGATGGATATCCTTTTTTGTTTTAAGTAAAATATTTTATTTTAAAAAAATTTCCCTCTTATTTCTCCTTTTCTCTCCACTGCATTTCCCCTTAGTACTGATATTATTTTATTGTGCATAATCATTATACTTTAAAATATACTTTATATTACATAATTCTTAATATATGAGTATGCTTAAGTTAATCATTTATGAGCAAATAATTCAAATTTAATATTAAATATGTAATGGAAAGAGGAAAAAAGAAATAAAACTCAGAAAGACGTTACTTATAATCTGCATGGGCCTTGGCTCTTAAGGTGTACAGGTTGTCTGAATTCTTCTCTGTGTTATCCATTAGACATGCAAAGTGGCATAAAATAAAGCCATTAAGATTATAAGTTTTGCCTGTAATTTTTTTTTTCAGAATATTAAAAAAAAAAAAAAAAAAGAGCAGAAATCCATTTTTCTTTTATCAAGATTAAGGGATTTTTGTAATATAATATTCGTAGAATTTGTATATCAATTAATTCAATGTTGTTAAATATTCCGTTAACATATATTTTCAGTATATAATTCAAGGAGGAGTCATTCATATGCCATCATTGATCCTACTGTAACTCCAGTTGTTCGTGGTGAGTCAATGGTTAAACCACCCACACTTCCTGCCAGTAGACCCCCTAAGGATTCTAAAGAACCTGGTCTGAGTTTATTAAAGAATGTATTTAAATGGCAAGCTCCAGTTTCCACAGGAAATTTTGCCTATAATTCACTATCACAGTCAACAATGAATGGATCTAGTGGGCAGTCTGCATGTACCTTTCTAACTGACATTGACAGGGAATCACCTGTGGTACCAGTTAATAGTTTAGATTCAATTTGTGAAAGGTAATATTTATTATTATAATTTTTTTTTAATAATGGTTTTTTTAAATGAGCCAAAAAGTTTTGTACGTGAATACACATATCTGTAAAAGTTGTTGACAGACTTGAAGAATGTATAAAAGCAGCTTTCATGTAAGATCTTGCGGATCTCTTAAATAGTCTCAAATCAGCAGACATTTTAGATGTAAAGTTATAATATGAAACTAGCCTTCTGTGAAAAGGTGAATGGAGTGGGTACAATATAAATTGACCGTATTCAATAGTGCATAGACATAATAAGAGAACTTGAAGGTGATTCTGAAATACTGCCCAAAATAGCTAGAAATCACAGTTAATTCATACCAAATATGCTGGATTCATCATTTAACAGTTGATGGCTTGTTTTTTAAGTACTGTTCATCCTATACTTCATGCATTCAAAAGCCTCTTCTGGCTCAGTATTGCATTAGATATTGCAACATAAATATATTTATATAGCTTTTTATTTCAATTTACTATAATGAAAATCTTTTTGGTCTGATCTTTTTTATAATAGAGTTGCTAAATTTAGCTATATGATTATGTACTCATTAATTATTACCTTTATTTTCATCACTTGTAAAAGAATTTTGACAGTAAAAGCTTTTTTTCTTTTCAAATTTTCATTGATCTAAATTTTTTAGAAAATTATAAAATTGAATGCATTTACTTAAAAAAGAAAGTTGAAAAAAATTTTAATAATGAGTTACACACTAAATTAATGTATTCTGCATTAAAATCATCTATAATTAGTCTAATAACCCAAATTATTTTGAATAAATTATGCCAGGTTTATCAGTGGAGTTCAAGACTGTCAGCTATATCGTTGGAACACCAGCTTTGTCAGTAGCATTTAGACTCATTTTGAATAACTGTTAAGTGTACTTTCTGATTATTAAACTCTCCTGGTTTCAACATTGAGTAGAGTTGTCATGTTTCGGCATATTTCTTAATATAAATATGATAATAGTTAATATTGTGTGAACCAGACACATCTTTGAGTACACGTGGATTTATGTGCCATTTACTTTGAAAAGAGAAGCACTGAACAGTCTCTGTAAAAATATAAATATCGGCCATACAAAATTTTTCCTTTAAAATGTCTTCTGTCTTTTAAAGTTGTTTTTCTTGTTATTTATAAACAAAATAGTACCTGTGATCCATACAAATGTTTAAATATACATTTTTTTTTTTTTCTAAATCACAGGCTTAAAAATAAATTGACAGTTTTTCACGGGGGTTGTGAATATCAGGAAATACCCAGTGAAGTTAAATAGAACTGTATTGTAAAATTCATTTTGCTGCTGCCTCTAATATTTAACTTTAATTACAGTATATCATTTTTATATTTCTCAATATATTTTTCAGTGAAACCGATCCTGCTCCCGACACAAATATTACAAATTCAGGGGATCTTTCATGGGTCATTGATAAAGAACAGTTAACTATCAAAGGAACACTTGGACAAGTAAGTAAAATTTCAAATTTAATAGAATATAGCAAAAATTAGTACAACCAATTGTCTCTTCATTAAATTCTTCACTGTTTTAGTAAGGAAAAATAATTACGGTAGTTAATGTTGAATTTTTATGTGATATTTCTTATATATTTTCTGTGCTTTTACTAACATATGTTGTTATAGTATATATCTGAAAAGTGTTAAACATATATTTTCAGTATGTACTAAATTTATTCTTAGGGTTTTTATGGAGAAGTTTTAAAAGCTACTTTGACACACTGCAGTGGATTAACTTCTGAAGAAGTGGCAGTGAAAAGGATTCGGATGACTAATCAGTCACTAGAATGCTTTACTGATTTGAAAAGAGAAATAGAGATAATGAAAAACTTGCGGCATAAGAATATTGTAGAAATTAAAGGTCTTGTTGAAGGTTTGTAGGTGTTTAATGTTTTACTGCTTAATCAAAATTAACGTTTTTGTTCACTTCAAAAATTTTAATTTAAAATGTAGTTCTTAAAATTTATGATTTTGACATTGTGCAAAATAGTGGAATCTTCTCACTTCTTCAACAAATTCCTTTATGTGTGTTATCTTTTTAATGACGTGTAAATTCTTTTGATTAAAGTATCTTTTATTATTAGTGTTATTATTATACAGTACAAAGTAAGAAAGCCAGGTGTCCAATATCTGGAATGATCTAATATCCAAACCTCCTCACTACCCCCCCCCCAAAAAAAAACCTGAATGAACAAAATAAATAATAATAAAATTGTTGCATCTAGGAATGGGGAATATAATAGTTAAAGGAAGGAGGTGTATCATAAATATGATTTTTTCCAACTAACTGAAATCCTGAATAGCACTTTCAAACACTGACTGGGTTAGGGAGCTGCATTGTGGCTAATGACAATATATTGATTGATGCTGTATTGCTATTGACCAGGATTGCACTTTTGGCCTTTGAGTGGCTGTAGGGTCGTATCATTTTTCTGTCTGATCTAAGTGAAACCCCAGTTGTTGCCATGTCTGTATGTCATCTTATTACATTTAAACTGATGATCTAAAATCTGGAATCACTTAAGTCCCTTCAATTCTGGATCTTGGGCTTTGTAGTGTATCAGAAAAATGACAAGAAATATGTTTAAGATTTATTTGAAATAAGGATTCAGTTTTTTCTGGAATAATTTATTTTACTAGAGATAATTTTTATATCTTATTTTTAATGAATTGCAAAAAGGTCTTCTGTATTTAGGCAAAACTGATTTAAGACAGTGGGAAACTGGCTTCTGTATTTTCTTTATTCTTCTTCTTCTGCTTCATATCTGAATGCTCTGTTATGTTCTTTATTTTCTTCTGCTTCTTTGTATAAGATACTATTTTAGAGGCTGATGTATCACATCTGAGTGTTTATTGCTTTTTTGTTCATATTCATTAAAAAACAGATTAACCCAGATCAACAGGAATGTTCTTTTCTGAGTTTACAGAAACATTTAGAACAAGAATTTTTAGTAAGCTGTGTAAATGTTTAGTTATATGTGATTGAAGGCAATTTGTGTACTTATCTAGTTTTTAATTTTTGCATTTTGCTTCAATTTGAAAAGCTTTAAGAAATAATTGAATGGTTATTAACATAAATGTTTATCAATGAAATATCATAAATACTAGGATTTAGGTTCATAACGAAAGTTTTCATGTTTTCTAACAAATGAATCATCACATGAAGTAATTAAAGCAGATTTGTGGGTGGACTCTATTCTGATGTCATGGTAAAAATTAATTTCTTCGCAAATTTATTTTCTTTGTTCATATAAAATTGAAATATTTATAGTTAGTTTGTCATGTTCTGTTATCTAGTAACAGCTTGTTAAAAAATTTATGTTTAACTGAAGCTTTCTGCCAGTTAATGGTCTATTGCTTGATCTTTAGAATCATCAACAGCATTATATATCTCTGTTTCCTTGAAGCTCTTCTATGTTATTGTTTTATCATTCAGAGTCCATGCACCTAAAATCCATGAGCAAATAACAGTAAAATTAAAACTAAGTTATTTGCTTCTAAAGTAAGCACACTTCTTTTTTCTTTATATTAGTTTTACTTTGATAATAGATATTTCTCTTTAACAGGAGATTAATGTTTAATTCATCATATAGGAATTAAAAAAAAATTCTTGAGAGCTTTATTGTTTGAAATGATAAAGTACAATTCATTTATTCTCTTTGGGAGAACTATTAATACATTTTCATGGATTATCAAGAAAACGATTGGTTTACCACTTTTAGTATACCCATTCTTCACATAGGACTAAAAAGATAAATTATTTCCATGTAAAATGTAAAGTATTAGAGAAAATATGACAGAGAAGTGCCAAGGGGAAAAAATTCATCTCTGAGGAATAATAAAACACTTGCAAAACAACTTTTTAACTTGAGATAAATATGTTAAAAAGCCAATTTTTTAGTTATCACAGTATTCTTGATAACATATGACTAAAATATTGTGGAGTTTCTTTAAAAAAGAATAAATTTTAAAACTAAAACTACTAAAGAGAAATTTAAATAAATGGAATTCAGTCACTCTTATGTGTTTCATTGCCATGCAATCACTTTTATTATTCCTTGAAATCCTGTCACTAGCCCATTACATTTTTATACTATGATATTATATTTAATCACGTAAGACCAAGAATAGAATATGGTGACAGCTTAAAAAAAGGCATTTTTTATTTTTTAATACATTTATATTAAACTGTTTAACATATTTTTTTAATAAATATCATTATTTTAACTTTAGTGGGGGCACGTAACAAAGTAAGACATCAATTTTTTTAAGGCTCTTTCAGTTTATTGATTTCCACTTTTTTCAGGCTCTTTCAGTTTATTGATTTCCTATTCCTGCGGAAGTCATTTTGATTTTCTTTTGCTTCCCAGTTCAAAATCATTTGATATCTATCCCAGAATTATTTACTAAAGTAAAAATATTGCATTTTTAAATATTAAAAAAAATATATTTAAATTTTTTCAGTGTATAATATATTATCCTGTCTTTTTATTAATTCAAATAATTACTTATATTTTAAGTCTATTATTTTATTTCCTAGATCCTGAGACCATGCTGGTTATGGAGTACTTGGAGTTAGGCAGTCTTTTAGCCTATTTGCAGTACCGCAAAAATAAATTAAACTGTTCTCATCTTCTGAAATTTGCTGCTGATGTTGCTGAGGTAATAAACACAATATACAGTACATGTGTATGTTTTTTTTTTTTTTTTCTCCTTGTCATCATCTTCATAATATTTCCATTTCATATAATTTTAAAACTTTTTTGGAAGGGCATGGAGTATCTTGAGAAAAAGCATATTGTTCACAGAGATTTGGCAGCAAGAAATATTTTGGTAGCATCTGAAAAGCATGTAAAAATCAGTGATTTTGGCCTGGCTCAATTTACAGAAGATCATTATTACCGAATGAGAACTGAAAGAAATTTACCAATTCGTTGGTAAGCATCTAGTTATATATATATATATATTTTTTTTTATTTATT